>CAJPVJ010002942.1:0-11934 GCA_905397405.1 Oppiella nova
CTGGTTGCATTCATCAGTTCGTGCGCAGGTAAAAGCAGCAGCGACAAGCAGGTATTTATTTACAACGAAGTGGAAGGAATCAGCAGTTTAGATCCCGCATTTGCAAAAAGCCGCTCTGTAATGTGGACGGCACACCAAATCTTCAACACTTTAGTTGAAACCGACAGCAACCTGAATATTGTGCCGTCACTTGCCAAAAGCTGGCAGGTAAGCGACGACAGACTCCGGTACACATTTCATCTGCGCAGCGATGTTTATTTTCAGGATAACGAAGTATTTGCTAACGGTAAGGGAAGAAAAATGACGGCTGCGGATGTGGTCTACAGCTTATCAAGAATTATGGATAAAGCGACTGCAAGCCCCGGCGCGTGGATCTTTAATAACCGGGTAAGCAATAACGGTTTTACTGCGACTGATGAATGCAACCAGCAAAATCCACTTAATTATTCTTTTATAATCAATCATTTTTTTTCTGAAAACGTAAATTTTATACAAAAACTAAGATAAATATTGTTATCAGAAAAATAGTTTCAGCCAAAGTTTACAAACGAAGTTTTTAGAGAGGTTTTTCTCTGTTTTAAATATTTAAGTTATTGACTACCCGCGAAATCAATTTCAAAAGGATATAAACGCTTTTCGTTTCTTTTGCAAAGAAATTCAAGCTGAAAGGTCATTTCAAATTGTTGCAACAGATAATTAACTTTTATAGATGAAGATAGAATAAAACGGTCTGTCAGGATGCGCCCTGAGTTTGTCGCAAACCACCACGATGATAAAAAAGTCAATAATGTTATTTTGCAAATAAAATAAGTATATAACGTTACACTATGGAGAAATCAAATGCCGGCTCGACACAAATAAGTACGCATAAAAGTCTCGTAATATTTATCTTAGGCTTATTAGCTACTATCGATCCTTTTTCGATTGATTTTTACCTGCCTGCCTTCACGCAAATAGCCAAAGATATTCATACCACACCGGCCAAAGTATCACTCTCTTTATCAAGTTATTTTATGGGGCTGGCTTTGGGACAAATAATATACGGTCCCGTTGTAGATCGGTTTGGTCGTAAACGACCGTTGTATGCAGGACTAACCATTTATTTATTTGCGAGTTTAGCTTGCACACAAGCACATAATGTTGAAATGATTATTTTGTATCGTTTTATACAAGGCTTAGCAGGCAGTGTAGCTGCAGTAGATGCATTTGCAATGGTTCGCGATTTTTTTCCGGTACAAGAGAGTGCCCGTATATTCTCGATGCTGATGCTTGTTATTGGTATATCACCTTTGGCTGCGCCTACTTTAGGTAGTTTTATCACTACTGGTCTGGGGTGGCGGTGGATATTTATCGCACTCATCATTATCGTAATCCTCATTATGCTGCTTACCCATCTTTATCTTCCCCGGGCAGCCGGACCCGATCCCTCTGTTTCACTAAGGCCTAAACCCATACTACTAACCTTTTGGTCTATTTTTAGAAATACTCAGTTCTTCACTTATACTTTATCGGGCACTTTTGCTTTTGCCACATTATTTATTTATGTAGCAGGTTCGCCTGTTATTTTTATGGAAGTGTTTAAAGTTACTCCCCGAACTTTCGGATTAATATTTAGTTTGCTCTCGTGCGGCTTTATAGCCAGTAATCAAATCAATATTTTGCTGCTTAAAAAGTTTAAAAGTAAACAGATATTTAGAGCCGCATTAATTTTTCACTTTGCTTTTGCTGCTATATTTTTAATAGGTGTGCTAAACAATTGGTTTGGAATAACTGCTATTATTATTATGTTCCTGCTTACATTAGGTTGCCTCGGCTCCATCAACCCCAATGGTTCTGCACTTGCCCTGGAACCATTTCAAAATAATATTGGAAGCGCTTCTGCCTTAATGGGGTTTTTGCAGATAGGTATTGCAGGAGGTCTTTCAGCCTTCATAGGTTTATTTGACCTTAGGAACATGATACCGATACCGGCACTAATGCTTGTAACCACAACGATAGCGATACTAATTTTATGGCGTGGAACTGCTAAAATGAAACGTATGGCGTGCCAGAAATAAAGTTTATACGAATTTTGGAAGCAGTAGTAGCTTAGCTATAAGAACAACATTATTATTTTAAGATTATCGGCACATGTCTTCTAACCGGCTTTTAATCTTTTAAACCTGAAAGTATTTATTCCGCCACAAGACTGCGATTGATGAAGAAGGGCTTAAAGTAGCTCCTCGCCAGGAAATGAAAAGTAACCTTTGATATTAAATTAGCCCGTATAACAAAAGCCATATTTTGCAGGGTATATTTATTGCATAACTGCAAATTTTATTTCGACTTTTAAAAGTATAACTTACTAATCTTATATAAAAAAATCTAAAATTATGTGGGTAGTTTTTGCACTTGCAGCGGCATTATTAGCAGCGATTGTTACGGTTTTATCAAAAGCAGGCCTTAAAGATGTCGACTCGAGCGTGGCGTTCGCTATTCAATCGGTTATTATAATAGTAATATCCTGGCTGGTAGTAACGGTGCAGGGAAATCTTTCTCAATTAGCGCGGATAGACAAAAAAGCATGGATATATTTAATATTGGCTGGTATTGCAACTGCCTTTTCTTCGCTGGCTACCTTTAGAGCTTTAAAGTTAGGAGACGCCTCGGTGGTTAACCCGATAGAACGACTTTCTTTGATATTTGCAATTTTGTTTGCCTATCTTTTTTTAAAAGAGCGCGTTACCTGGCAGGTAATTGGCGGCGCTGCCTTGATGGCTGTCGGGGCAGTTATTATTGCTCTTGCAAAAAAACCTTCTTAAAGTCCAAAAGCTTTTTTTAAGCAAAAACCATCGAACCTTGACTTAATAAAGCATAAAAAAGATCTTTCTATAAAAATTTATAAAATAAAATTTTATAGAAAAATAGTCCATTTCCCAACTTTCAGGTTAACTACTTGTTATTAAACTAAAAATTACAGCAATTCATCTTTTATTTTTACTACTGGTAAAAAGGCAATTACCGTAAATAATGGATTATCTAATTTGACGAATTAGTCTAAAAATCATTCTTATTCGTACATATCATCACTACCTTCATCAACAAAAATATCATGAACAGTTATTACGACTCAAACGATTTAAAGAAGTTTGGCAACGTGGCAGACTTTCAAAAAGAAATGGGTGAAAAGTTTTTTAGTTATTATGGCGAAGTTTTTAAAGACAGTGAATTGACCGCACGCGAAAAATCGTTGATTGCTTTGGCTGTTGCACATGCAGTGCAATGTCCCTATTGTATTGATGCGTATAGCAGCGATGCTTTTGAAAAAGGCTGGAGCGAAGGACAGATGATGGAGGCAGTCCATGTTGCCTGCGCCATTCGTGGCGGCGCGTCGTTGGTGCATGGTGTACAAATGATGAATAAAGTGAAAGAAATAGCGATGTAAGCATGATTAAATCATTAAAAGCGCAGCAAAGCCTTTTGGCGGATGTAAGCGAACAATTGCAAATACTAGAATATAAAAAAAAGGATGATTTTGCTTTGGTTCCGTTTCAGCAAAAGCTTGAACAGAGCGGCCTTTATCCTTTAAGACCAACTGAATTACAAATTTTTCAGGTGAATGTTGGCAAGATGTGTAACCAGGTTTGTAAACATTGTCACGTAGATGCCGGCCCCGATCGTAAAGAAATTATGACAAGGGAAACTATGCTGCAATGTTTGGCTGCACTAAAAAATAATCCACAATTACAAACTGTAGATATAACTGGCGGCGCCCCTGAAATGAATCCTGATTTCAGATGGTTTGTAGAACAAATCAGCGAGTTGGGCAGAGACGTAATTGTTCGTTGCAATTTAACCATCATTACCGCGAATAAAAAATATTACGACCTTCCCGAATTTTATAAAAAGCACAAAATAGAAGTAGTTTCTTCACTTCCTTTCTATACAAAAGACAGAACGGACCGGCAGCGTGGAGATGGAGTTTTTGAAAGTAGCATCCAGGCATTGCAAATGTTGAATGAAGTGGGTTATGGTAAAGAAGGAAACGGTTTAATTCTTAACCTTGTGTATAATCCTGCCGGTGCGTTTTTACCTGCATCACAGCAATCGTTGGAAAAAGAATATAAGCTGGCATTGATGAAGCAATACAACATTTACTTCAATAATTTATTTGCCATTACCAATTTGCCAATTAGCCGTTTTTTAGATTATCTGCTGCAAAGCGGAAATTATGAAAAGTACATGGAAAAATTAGTCACTTCTTATAATCCGGTTGCGGCTGCAAATGTTATGTGCCGCAATACTATTTCCATTAGTTGGGACGGATTTTTATACGATTGCGATTTTAACCAGATGCTCGATTTGAAAGTCGCGTGTTCATCAAAACATATTTCACAATTTAATACTGCAACGCTTAGTAGCAGAAATATTATTGTCGGCCAACATTGTTATGGATGCACGGCAGGATCAGGATCAAGTTGCGGCGGCGCGGTGGCATAAAAAAATAAAATGGAAGCAATTATCAAAGCAAAAGATTTTTTAGTCGCACAAAAAATTACACAGCCTGAAATTGGAATTGTGTTAGGCACAGGATTGCATAAATTGCTCGATTACATCGAGATAGAGCAAATCATTCCTTATTCTCAAATACCCGGCTTTCCCGTTTCAACAGTCGAGTTTCACAAAGGAAATCTGATTTATGGAAAAATAGGCAAAAAAAATGCTTTTGTCATGCAAGGCCGCTTTCACGCTTATGAAGGTTATTCAATGCCGCAAATTGTTTTTCCTTTGCGCGTGATGAAACTGCTTGGCGTGCAAAAATTGTTGCTATCAAATGCGGCCGGGGGTATTAATCCTAATTTTAAAAAAGGCGATCTTGTGTTGATAGAAGATCATATCAACCTGCAATCAGGCAATCCTTTAACTGGCAAAAATTTAGATGAATTGGGAGAACGTTTTCCTGACATGAGCGAGCCGTATAGCACAGAATTAAACGATCTTTTACAACAAAAAGCTGCTGCACTAAACATTGATTTAAAATGCGGTGTTTATGCTGCCGTTAATGGTCCTAATTTGGAAACGAGAGCAGAATATCGTTATTTAAAAATTATTGGTGCAGATCTGGTTGGAATGTCGACTGTGCCCGAAGTGATTGCAGCGAGACAAATGCAACTGCCTTGTGCCGCCGTTTCGGTGATCACCGATGAATGCGATCCTGACAATTTAAAACCTGTAAATATTCAGGAGATTATTGAAGTTGCAGGAAAAGCAGATGAAAAATTGAGCAAACTGTTTTATGAAACGATCCTGGCACTATGAGAGAAAAAAATCTTTTGATCATTTTTGCCAGAAATCTTATTTACGGAAAGGTTAAAACCCGGCTCGCTGCTGCGATTGGTCATGCTGAAGCTTTTAATGTTTATAAAGATTTAATTGCCTATACTTCTTCGGTTACCAAACATTTGCCTTGCGATAAAATGGTATACTATTCAGAATACATTGAACAAAATGACGATTGGAATAATTGTTTTAAAGCAAAGCAGCAAGGCAATGATTTAGGTGAAAGAATGATGAACGCTTTTAAAGATGCGTTTGAAAAAGGTTATTCTAAAACTGCTATTATCGGCACAGATTGTTCTGAAATAACCAGTGAGATAATCATTCAGGCTTTTGAACAATTAAACCAGCACGATATTGCTATTGGCCCGGCAGCAGACGGCGGCTATTATTTGCTGGGAATGAAATGGCTGCATCAATCTTTATTTCAAAATATCGCCTGGAGCACAAATAGGGTTTTTGATAAAACCGTAGCTGCATGTAATCAACTTAATCTAAATTATTTTCTTCTGCAGGTTTTAAATGACATTGACGAAGAAAAAGATTTGAAGAGATGAATACGAAAAATACAAAAAGTCTAAGAATTTAGTTCGTTTGTCAAAAACAGCAGCTCATTCAATTGCTGTTTATTCAAGCAAAAGCGTTTGGTAAGAATTATCAAAGCATGATCAGTATTATCATTCCAACGTATAACGAAGCTGCGCAGATAGCACAAACTATCAGCAAAACGATTAAATTTAAAGGAATTTATGAAACCGAGATTATTGTTGTTGACGGCGGCAGCACCGACGAAACAGTCCTGATTGCCAAAGAAAACGGGGCGATAACTGTATTGAGCCAACGTAAAGGAAGAGGTGCGCAAATGAATTGGGGAGCATCAGTCGCAAATGGAGAAATTCTCTATTTTCTTCATGCCGATAGTATTCCGCCGCCAAATTTTGCGCAATATATTTTAGAAGCAAGAAATAGAGGAGCCGCAAGCGGATGTTTCAGGCTTTCGTTCGACGATAAACATTGGTTTTTAAAAGCAAATGCCTGGTTTACCCGTTTTGATATCAATGCAATTCGCTTCGGAGACCAAAGCTTATTTGTGACCAAAGATGTATTTTTAAAAAGCGGCGGATTCAGAGAAGATTTGGTAATAATGGAAGACCAGGAAATTATTCACCGGATAAAAAAGTGGGGAAAGTTTACAGTGATGAATGCAGCCGTAACTACCTCGGCCAGAAAATATCACGATAACGGTATTTACAAAATGCAGGCAATTTTCTTTCGTATCTGGCTGCTGTATTATTTAGGATTCTCGCAGGAACATTTGTTGAAAGTGTACAAGAAGCTTATAAAAAAACACAAATTATAATTTGTATGAAACCAAACGACGATAACGCAAAGCTGCCTGCGGCAGAACGGCCTTTCAGAGTGCTGATTATTTCGGGTTCAGACAGAAGGCAATACAATTGTCCGGGTGTCGACAGCAAGTCAAGAACGCTGATGTTGCAAATGGCTGAGATGCTGCCGCAACATTGGGAAATAGATTATGAAGACTTAGGAAATGTGTACGGAAGAGCGAAAATTCAAAGCTGCAATGCATGTGTATCTACTTCGATGGCGCTTTGTGTTTGGCCGTGCAATTGTTACGAAAAAGGCAGCCTGATGGAAAAAGACCTGATGTGGGAAATGGATATGTATGCTCGCCTTGACATGGCGGATGCGTGGGCGATTATCGGACCGATTAACTGGTATTCACCCAGCAGCAATTTGAAATTAATGTTTGACAGGTTGGTTTGTATGAATGGCGGCAATCCGGATGAAAAATCGATCGACCATAAAGATCCTGAAAAAGCAATAGCGTTGGAACATACGGAAGAATGGGAAAAAATCAGCGTAAATCATTTGGAAGGTAGAACAGCAGGGTTTTTTTGTTACGGCGATGAAGGCGGCGATGAAATGGATGAAAGCGGCAGACCAAAAATTTTAACACACAAAAATTATTTTTCTCCTGATGATGAGCCTTTCGAAAACGAAAGGGACGCTTACGCGCCATTGGTATGGCAATGCAGGTATGGAGGCGTAGAAGTGCCTGATAATTTGTGGGCGCATTGCACAAGCGGCAAAGGAAGAAAGTATAGCGACAACCAGGCCGAAGACATGATTGCAGAAGATGAATTTATGCGGTCTTTTCAAAAATGGGTGAGCAACTTCGAATATTTTGTAAACAGCAAGGGAAAAGTTACACCAGGCAAATACAGGGCTTACGGGTTTAAGCGGCCAACCAATTTATGGAAAGAAGCTAAAACAGGCATCCGTTCGTGGATGTTGCGTTTTGGCATAACGCCTGAAGATTCGAGCAATGAAAAACAAAAAGAATTAGATTTAAATAAAGACACAACACTTCAGCCCGGTAAAAGTGAAGGAGAAAAATTGAGGGAATAATGTTGGTTGTTTTCGATATTGTTTGTCAAAAGTCACAAACGCATTTTTTATACTGCTTTTTTCTTAGAACGGTTTTTTTATGAAAATTATCAGGCGTGTATTTGATTTTAGAGGCGCACCTGTTTTAACAGCAGTATTCGTTGTGCTGTTTATAGCCGAAGGCAGGCGGCCATTGCGCAGGCGAAAACAATCGCGCAAAAAGCGCACAATTATAAATTCGCTTGTATCACTTCCGGCTTTCACGCTGCTGCGGTTTTTGTTGCTTCCTGTAATGGTTAAGCTGGCTTTGAAGAACAAACAACTGCAGTGGGGAATAAATCATCAATACAAAGCTCACCCCATCGTTAAAACCGGAGCTGCCTTTTTAATTTTAGATTATACCAACTATCTCTGGCATATTTTAAATCACAAATTGCCTCTCTTATGGCGTTTTCATTTGGTGCATCATTGCGATCCCGACCTTGATGTTACGACAGCTCTCCGTTTTCACTTCGGTGAAATAGTCGGTTCTGTTTTTTATCGCGGAGCATTTGTTTTTTTATCAGGCGCCTCACCCTTCGATGTTTTGTTGTATGAAATCTTTTTTGAAACTGCTACGCAGTTTCATCACAGCAACTGGAAGCTTCCTTATCATTTCGAAAAACAATTGAATAAAATATTTGTGACACCGCGAATGCACGGCATTCATCATTCCGTTGTTAGGCAGGAGACTGACAGTAATTATGCTGTTATATTTTCTTTTTGGGATCGTATTCATCATACCATAAGACTCAACATAAACCAGGATTTAGTAGTTACCGGCATACCTGCTTACAATAATTTTGACGAACTGACTGCAGGTTATTTGCTCAGGCTGCCTTTTACTAAAATCCGCAGTTGGGATCTATAATTTTAATGTAAGTCCTGCAGCAAGTCCTAACGCATTAAGATAAGTTTTAACAGGCGCATCTTTGTTGATAGATGTTAAAGCAAACCTCGCCGCAGGCGAAAAGCTGAGGGCAATATTTCGGTTTAAATTATAATTTGCGCTTACGCCAAGTGATCCGTTAAGAAAAATAGATTTCAATCCTTCAATGTGGTTTAAATTAGTTTTTTCAGGCCCGTTCGTTCCCGGGATAGCTGTTTCAATTTTTCCTTTCGATAAAAAATTGATGGCAATTCCAACTCCGGGACTCAGGCTGAATTTTCCTTTGGTGATGTTGTATTTAACAGCAACCGGAACACCGATATATTGAAGAATATTTTTAGAAGAAAGAGCCGGAATGCTGTCTCCTAAAGCAACTGTACTTCCTGTTTTACCTGGAATATATGAATAGCCTGCCGAGCAATTAAACCTGTAGTTCACGTGCCCGTCGTTGTCTTGCCGCGCGTAAATTTGTTTTGGCGCAATAGCCGTGGTTTGGGAAGAGAAAGTGAGACCGGATTGAACACTCCATTTTTTACCTGTATAATAATTTATTAAAAGACCGGTACTGAAAGCATTTTTAATTTCTTCCTTGTTTTTTATTTCGTTTCTGTCCTCGTCTCTAAAATGATGGTGATCGTCATCTACCTCACTTGAAACAAAGTCTGGTGAGTAGAAGAAATTAGCAGAAAACAAAGATTTTTTGAGACTTTTTTTAATATTGTATTTTGTTGCCCTGGCGGTTGAAATTTTTTCAGATGTTATTTTGGTATTCGTATTTGTTTTTGTTTGTAAAAGACGTTGCAATGAGAAATTAGTTGACGAGATCTTAAGGTCAGGCTTGTGAATTTCAATGTTTGCAGCAACTTGTTTGCGTGCATTTTCTATTGATAAATCAAAATTCCTGCTAATTGTATCTTTTTGTTTTTCAGTAAGAAGAGATTTACCTTCTTTTGCGATTAGTTCTTTATTCTGATTTTTGCGTAAATTACTTCCGTCAATTCTAATTGATTCTTCCAAAATCCTTTTTTGACTTTTCTCTTGTTTTTTTGTGCTTTTCGCTAAGCTGGCAGATGTGTTATTTTTAAAATCTGCAGCATTTTGTTTAGAAGCTTCAATTCGTATTTTTTTATTATTGTTTACATTTTGTTCGTTAGGTGTATTATTTACTTCGGGTAAATCCATCTTTTTTTCCTGCTTAATTATCGATGCCGTATCTTTTAGCAGTGCTTTCTTTTCGACCTCAGCTAAGGATGTTTTATCCGTATCATTATCTATAAAAATATTTTTCTTTCTTTCTGACATTCCAATCTTCTTTTTTGCATCAATAGTATTTTGTTTTGCCAGTTCCTGGTTTTTCAATTTGGTGTGCCATGTATACATGGCCATGCCGGCAGAAAACATCAGCAGGGCAGCGGCAACCCATTTAAGTTTGTTATACTTCTTTGAGATAAATACAACTTTCTTTTTGTCGAGGTTTTTATCAATTTGCTCCCATACGTTTTCCGAAGGCATTTCTTCGTGCCCGTTCATTGCCTTCTTAAACAAGTCATCAATATTGTGTAAATTTTCATCCATGCTTAGTTGTATTTTACTTGTGATGACTGACTACTTTTGCTTACAGCCTTTTGCAAAATAGCTCTCGCATCTGAGAGGTTAGATTTTGAGGTTCCTTCGGATATGCCCAACAGTTCTGCAATTTCGCGGTGTTTCATCCCTTCAAACACGTACAGGTTAAAGGTCATGCGATAGGCCGGAGGCAGTTGCTGCACCATTTTTAAAAGTTCTTTGGCGCCTATTTTTGCAAGAATGTCTTCGTGTGATTCGTATTCGACCGCTACAGTATCAATATCAATGACCGGGCGCAAATTTCCTTTGCTGCGGTATTTCTGTAAAGCACAGTTTACCATTATTTTCCTCATCCACGCCTCAAACGGTCCGGTTGATTTATATTGATGCAAAAACTCAAATACCTTCATAAACCCTTCCTGCAAAATCTCTTCTGCCTCTTCGCGGTTTTTTGAATAACGAAGGCACACCACAAACATTTTTTGCTTGTATGCATTATAAAGCCTGCTCTGCGATTGCCTGTCTTCTTTTATACAGGCTTCTATAAGCTGTTCCGTTTGCTGAAATATTGTTGGTTCTTCCTGCATTGATGCCTAAAAGTAAAAAAGAGTTGGGTGATGGCTTAGATGATAAATGTTAATATAGCAAACAGGAGACCGCTTTTTAAAAACATTCTCCTGTGTGTTAAATGAATAAATATTTTTAAGCCTTCATTATTTCACCGTAAAATTTATGGTGATGGTAGTTGAGTCTGCATGAGGTCGCGTGTTTCCATTACCGTGACTGCCTTCTGTTACAGACAACACAACCTGGTCGGTAAGGCTTGTTTTGGCTACAGCCGAGTAGTGATAAACGGGAGCAAACGTACCGGCCGCATTCACGATTTCACTGGTGGTAAATGAAGAAGCCTGCTTCACAATGTTGGCGACATCATCCGCGTCTCCGTAAGGCTGTAAATTTAACAGGTACTCGCTGCCTGATGCCAAAGTGGTATCAATTACAATTTGTTTCGAAACATGATCCATGTTTTTTTTGCAGGACTGCAAGGCTGCAAAAATTACTAAAGTAAAAAATGCGTAAACTAACTTTTTCATGCTAAAATGTTTTATTTCCTGAAAAGATGCAGGGCATAATCAAAATGGTTGGGTTGCTCCTTAATTTTTTATGAAATACTGAAATTTACAGAGGGGTATATGTCGCTAAAACCCGGGTCGATGCATTAACAAAACTTTTATCTTCTTTTACCCAACCATTTTTTCACGCTCGCCCATCAACTTAATAAGAAATCTTAATTATGGACAGAAAAGAATTTTTAGCGTTGTCGAGTTTTAGCTCTGCATTTGTTAGGCCGCCCTGCAGACAAACAGGTAATACTGCTTTAACAGGAAATTCACTATGCGTTTATTTGTGAGGCATAGTTTTCCTTAATTATAGAAACGAATGTTTTTACTATAAAAATTAAACTTATGAATTTTATTCTTGTTCTGTTCGTGTTGTTCTCTGGAAAACCTTTATGGTTTGCTGATTTTGAAAAAGGCGAAAAAGAGGCAGTCGTATCAAATAAACTGATAGTGCTCAATTTCTCAGGTTCCGACTGGTGCGGGCCATGTATAAGATTGAAGAAAGAAATTTTTGAATCCGAAGCATTTGAAAATTATTCTACCCAAAAACTGGTGTTGGTAAATGCTGATTTTCCACGCTACAAAAAAAAC
>CAJPVJ010002943.1:0-11932 GCA_905397405.1 Oppiella nova
TCAACTTGATCAAATACTTTGTTTGATCAAAATATTCTTTGTAGGCATTAGTAGAGAATGTGTAACCTTGCTCACTCATTTTAATAACATACTTATAAACATCAAACAGCATAGAATATAAATCCAGAATAAACTCCACCACAGGTTCCATGAAATTAACAAATTCAGCTTGTTGTTTTGCATTTAATTTCCCAAAATGGGATTTAACCCTTATAATATACTCGGTTAATTGTGTTCGCAGTTCATCAAACTCAGACACATAGCTCTCATAATATAAACTAGTATTTTCAAGTACCGAGTTTACCAAGTTTGTTGGATGTGTTTTAACTTTGCCAAGCAATTTGTGATATAATAAATCACCAGTGTTATTAAACGCACTTTTATCTGGTCTATTCATAGCCAGTAGTTCAGCTTTGTTTGTCAAAAATTGAATATTTAGCGGGATAACTTTGCTAATATCGCAAATCGATAATATGTTTGAGCTATTTGACATTTTTGCTTTTATTTTCTACTGAAAAACTGGTAATTTTTATGAAATATATAATACAACTTAATTTGTTAAATAAAATACTTATAATAATTAGTTTTAGAACTTTAGAGAGTTATAAATTAATAAAACTAAAACAATATCCCGTTAATGCAATTAAATACTATGGTATCATATTTATCTTTAATTATATACAAACATATAAGTTTGTGTTAAATTGAAAATTTTTAATTGTTAACAACCACTAATATAAATAGTTATGTTTATTACTTGTATCATAATTTTCTAAAACTACAATTACACTACAATTAAAATTATTGAGCAAATAAAATAAAATTATTTCAAATGATAAATAAATCTTATTTTGTACAAAGGTATAAAAAATATTTGAATAAACAATAAGGTACTACATGCTATTTAAACAATACTACTATTAATTGATACAACTACAGATACAAAACATTTTAAACCTGTACAAAAAAATTATTATAAAAATTAAAATAAAATTTTATTCAATAATTATAAATACTAAATAAATAATAAATACACAACACATGAACACTAAAAATTATTTGCCGCCTTTAAAAAGGCAACGATCACGGACTTGTACCTTGATCCCACGTACTTATTACCGTTGCTAATATCGCATGAGGTGTCCGTGGTAAGCCCTTTAGCACGGTCTATGTCATCAGCCATATACACGTATAGCGAGAAAAATTTAGTCACAAATTCAAGCGCCCCATCCGTATCATCGAACAGTGCCCTGGTCAGTGAGGAATACCTTCGAAATGAACTGGCACAAAACAATTACGGTATTACAAATCAGCGATAATTTGAGATTATTGTTGCGGATTATTTATCAATGTTATGGATTTACATGCTATAAAGTACTCTGGTATAATTCTTACCATGTTATAGCACTTAAGCCCAATTTTTGATTCGGAACGTCCATTAGAAAGCCTATCATGTTATTACGAATATCAAGGATCTTGGGCAATTTGTCATTGACCGCCTTGGCCAGTATCAGATTATTGGGATTCCTACAGAATCCCGGTGTGTGCTTATATATGTAGCTCGGGTGAAGTATTTTCACCGCGGACTCTTTGACAAATGGTTTGAGCGGGCTCAAAAACATCACAAAGTTCTTGATGACCTTGGTGCTATAATTATAAATTACGCATTGATTAATTTAATAAAACATAAATTGTATTTCAAATTATATTAATAATGTTTAAACACTTTGATTATGAAACCCACAGTTCACGCTATCATTTGATAAATCATTTGTAAATTCAATTTATTAGTGTTATCTAATTTAAAAGTATTTGTCATACATGTCACTAGCTTTGTCGCTGATTTTTCCTAATGCTTCGCAATATAGTTTGATGGTGTCCTCGGGAAGGGTAATCCAAAAAACTCGTACCCATACGCTCTTTCATCAATGTAGTCTTCATCGGCGTTGACACTGGCATTGGCAGTGACATCGCTAGTGAGAGTGACATTGTCATTGTCATTACATTGGCATTTATCTTGGTAAATTTCAAAAAAGTTTTATAGAAGTTTTATAGAAATTACAATGATTTCTATAGGGGTGTTATAAAATCGGATGATAGTATTATGCAATATTCAACTGTAATATTTGAAAAGTTAATATAATAATGACTATTTTTACTAGGCATCTAATAATTTAAATAACTCTATATTTAGAAACATAGGTCTAATTAGCAAAGAAAGTTTATAAAATTTAATAAATTTAAAAATACGGTATAAAGTATTCAATAATCATTCAAATACTTACAAATTAGAGAGATACAAATTAAAAAGTTAATGAAAACTAATTTATACATAATGTAAATAATTTAGTTATAATATAGATTACAAAAAATATTTAATTGTTGAAAATGACAATTATATCAACAAATTATATCATTTATTAATTTATGTATTAATTAAGTGGGCAATATGTTATAGATGATTAAAAGTGGGGTTATAATTAAAATTCGCTCAATATTCAATAATACATATAAAATGTTTAGCAAATAAAAAGTAATTAAATAGCTAGAAAATAGTACGTTAGTAATTATAAAAACTTTTATTAAAATTAATTTAACACAAAACTTTTGATGCTATAAATTTTTAACATAAACCTGCTAATTATCTAAAATGGTAAATAATTAATTTTTTGAACAATTGTGCACAATTATTTTATTGATAATGTTTTATTTATATTTAATACTCGAACCGTAAAATTAATTCATTAGTAAACATATGACTTTTGAAAAAATATAATCAACACATATTAATTAGTATTAATTTTTGTTTTCAATGTTAAACGATTGTCGCTTAATTAATAAATCGTATGTCATATATTAATTAATTATGTTAGTTATAAGCACTTGTATTAGTAATACAGTATTACCCTCTAGTTGGCTATATTTATAATGTTATTTTGAAAGTTATACTCGTAAAAGTTTTCCTTGTTAAAAAAACAGTTATAACTTCAATTTATTTATGAATGATTTATTTAATACTTGACAATTTTGAGTACCAATAAATAAAAGTTAGCTAAAAACAATTAAAATATCTTCTTTATTTATCTAATAGTCTTGATTTCAAGTTTAAGTTTATAAATTAATTGTAAAATATATTTATCACTACTATAAATACTGTACAATAATAAAAACATACTACAAATTTTTTATGAAATCTTAATTACTTATATGATTTTAACAAAACATTATTTGCATTATAAAATGTCATTTATTAGTTTATACTGGTTTAGGTTTATTATTGTAATAAAAACATTGTGATTAGTAATTGTCGTACTATAATAAAACATAAATTATTTTAATAAAAAATAATAAAAATCATTTTCAATGAATTATTTATTAAACATTATGTTTAGTCAATTTTAACTGTATAAGAATTCGCTATAATGTAAATATCTTTGAAAATTAAATCATGAAGTTAACTTACCAAGCTACAGTGAATGCAGTGCCCATTGATATACAATATTATATTAGCAAGGCACAATCATTGTCAGCTATTAGGCCTAATAATGAATTATTTAAAAACAGTGCAAAAGTATGGATGGATAAGACAGTGACCAGTTTTGTGGATATACACACAGACCTTGGTGACAATTCAAGCAACCACTCCACTCATAGTAATTCATGGGATACACCGATAAGCATGGTCATTCCAGAACTATCATCAACCGATAATTTGAATATATACGTGGACAACGAGATTGAAACACCTTGCTCACCTGTACAACAATCTGACCAGGTTGCTATCAACGAACCATCTGAACAAACTAAACTGGATACAACTACAACCACTGACATTGAAACACCAAGCTCAATACCAGTTCCACCTCTTGAACCGGTAATTACTAAAACAAAAGGACCTGGGTCTAAACCATTGCCAAGAATAGATGAAATAGTGAGCTTGTTCAAAGTGGAGTTTAGTAATGCGTTCACTGAAGCACGTACTAAATTGGATAAACACCGAGGTCATGTTTTAGTTGAAAGTGAACATCTTGGTGAAAGTGAACGGGAACAGTATTTAATATTTTGGAGCAAGGTACACTCATTTATTAATGAGATTTATGAGTGGACACAAAATGCGTTTAATTTTATACTTGATCAAATTAAGCAAGGTCGAGTTGATGTGAGTGATGCCGTGTTAGGTGTATTTGATACGAAAGCAAAGTTAATCAAGATTATTTTTGATAATTAATTTATATTTATAATAATAATAATAAATAATCTAGATATATTAATTTTAAATAAATGTTTTATTAATTAGTTTTACATAAATTATTATTTATAAAGCTTAACATAAATACCTGCATTATATACAATAAAATGAATACAGGTATGTTAGAGATAAATAGTTTTCATTAAAATAAAAATTCTGTGCATAATTAAAACATAAATAAATTGTAAATTGTACACCATAATATAAAGTTGAAATTTTGTCAGGTATGTGTTTTGGTATGTGTGGACAGGGATGTACTGTAGCGGATCGTGTGGTATGTGTTTTGGTGTCTGTGGACAGGTATGTTGTCCTTTGTCATCGAAAAGGACTTTTTGTTCAAGATCTGGATGTGTATAGCATCTATTTCCCTCCATTTTGTACTAAAATAGACTGACATACACATTCCCCCTGTCGTTCCCCATCTCCAAGATCTTGGAAATTGCATTTATTATATTTGTTATCGTGTGGTATATGTTTTGCTGTCTGTGGACAGGGATGTTGTCCTTTGCCGTCTCGGCTATTTCCAAATACTACACTCGGGCTCAGCTTAGGACTGACCCGCAAATCCGTTGTAGTCGTAAGCCATGTTTGGAAAGGGATGTTCTCCATAAAAATCAAAAAAAATTCTGATGAGAGTTTGGATGACAGATGAGGTGATTGTTAAGGGGTCAGACATCGGGCAAGAAATGGCAACTATTGGGACCGAGGGGTCAAACGAGGGTAGAGCATCCCCGCAAAGGCCAGATTTCTGACGTTAATCTTATTTATAAATAATATTTTAATAAATTTTGTAGTTTTGTGTTAACGCCGATCGACGCACTCATCACTGCCGTCACACCCATCGGACAGTCGCGGGCCACGGATTCTTCGGCAAGTTTGCCGCCCTCTTCGCGCAGTCGGACGTCGACATACGACATAGGACGCCTCACCGGCGCTCCTGCCGAACCCTCGCCCGATCTCCCAGCGCCCATACCGGCCGTCGCATGCAGACCGCCTCGAGATTCCCCGGATAGTGGCATAACTCTTGGGGATGGGGTTCGTACGTTCATCGCGTTCTCCATGGGCCACACCAGTAACCCTTCTCCATGGGCCACACCAGTAACCCTTCTCCATGGGCCACACCAGTAACCCTTCTCCATGGGCCACACCAGTAACCCTTCGCCCGTAATTCTCTCTCTTTGTGAAATTGCAGCGATTTTTCTCGTTATATTCATCATTCACACAATCATATAGTTGTGTATAAATTGTTGTTTTGTTTTCCAGTAAACGTAGTTTTCCACTGTTTTATATATAGTTTATAATTTATTTATATTTAAAAATGAATTAGGCGATACTCAAGTGCACCACAGAGTATGGTTGAGTTTGGGATTGTTGTGTCTGTCCTAAGATTAAGCGCAAACGTACGGACACTGAGGACAACAAGTTTGTATTGAGCGCAACACATATAGCACTGCTTTGGCTATACAGTCGACTCCAAGAAAGTTGGGGTGATTTGGCAGTCGAGTTGTCGCACAAACGAGAAACTGACCTTTGCGTCAACCCCGGGGCCAGTTGATGCCCAGATCGATGAGTAGGGTCAATCAGGGACCGGTATGTAACTATCAAATAAGATGTGATTTCTCATCATTTAAATTACTATCACTTCTATTAATACTATTTTTATCAATACTTTTCATGTGTTTTACTCTTTATTCCACAACATTCCGAACCCATAGCAGCAAATGGATGAGTCTAGTGATGTCCGATGGGGTGTTGGTATTGCCAAGTACTAGACTCGGGCTCAACTTAGGGCTGACCCGACCCGCAAATCGGCTGTAGTCGTAAGTCATGCTTCGGAGCGGATGCTCATAAAAATAAATATAAAATTTACGCCAAAAATTATCAAATTAAAATTTAAAATAATATAAAATATATAACCGTAGTAATATATACCATAAAACTGTAGCAAAAAGTAAACTAAAAAAGTTTAGGCAATACGTCACACATAGAGATACCTTCCATCCTTTATCCATACGCTTACCATAGCATCCATTTCCCTCCATATTTTGCCATTCAATTTATCAACACTTTTGTGATCAACTCTTCAGTTAATTGTTTATTGACTATAACTTGAGTCACGGCCCACACCCACAGTATACCAAACCTGTGGATAAGCTGATAGTCAGCTATTATCCAAAGCCAATGGATCTGTTAGGCGATGAAATTGTGGGAAAAATCGTCGGTTACATCAAAGAGGCGGCGCCCACCTCTAAGATTGAGAGCCACAAAAGTTTGCACGAACTGTAAGCTCTCTCTTTCAACAAAAATTATTTCTCAAAACTTAAGGCCGAAAAAACTGAATTCATAAGAAATATCATATTGTTTTTAGTGGCAGTTATACTATGAATAAATGCGATAAAACTTATGTGTATTTATATACACATTGAAAGCATTAAGGATTCAAGAAAAAGATCCTGGAATTGCATTATTCGGCGATATTTCAGTACAACTAAAGTGTCGAAAGACCCTCTCCTCGCACCCCTGTATCACATCGATCACGAGCCCAATAGGATGTTCTCCATTGTTATGGAAAAGGCCTTCTGTTCAAGATCTGGATGTGTAAGGAGACTAAGGATGTGGATGAGGACAAGGAGTCAGATCTCGGAGACCAAACATTGGCGCCCAGGGATCAACTGTTGCGACTGAACCAAAACTTACGGGACAAATTGATGCCATCAGACCACCTAATCAATAGCCTAATAAATTATAAGTCATTTAATAAGACGTTGAATTTATTCACAATTATACAATTGACTGACTTTCACTCATCCCTGTAATCAAATGCATACTACTATTGATGTGTTAATTACTATATTATCTGAATAAATGTGAATACAATTTACAAAATTAATTAATATGCGATTAATTTAATGATACATAATCTCTATTATCATGTTAATGTTAGTTCATAGTTTTTAACCTTGTTTTAATTTTTACAATATTAATCATACAATTTAAACCTGTATGTTTGTAATGCTATATTAAATTAGCAAATATTTTAGTAATTTGAATTGACTATGATTATAATGAATAGGAATTTGATTTATTCACGCAAACAGATTGTTATTAACTTAACAAACTTATGGTATTAGGCACAGGTAGGTGGTTAGGGTTGGGCTATTGAATAGGTTTACCGGTAATTATACTAGTGTAAATAGCCGGGTTCAATTTAAATTTCAACCATAAAACTAATCAAACTTTTAAACGCAAATAATTATTTATTTAAATTGCGTTCACTTTTATAGTCAGTAGTTAACAGAGACCTAACCCTAACCCTAACCCCCAAACCCATACATACACACACATTAATTATGGTATAGGTATGGCTAACCATCTTATGGGGGAAGTCATGCTGAGTGAAGTGAATGGAAAGGCATCCAAGAGAATAGGCATAGAGATAATGTTATTTGCGATACCTTTCACTCCGGCTATACAATGCCTGTCCTATCCATGACATGTCTAATTATTTGATTATTTTATATACTTGTATATCTAAAACTATTTTATTTATGAAATGATAACTCACCTTGGTTAACTAATTTAAAGTGATTTCATCATTAACTTACCTAGAATCATCTTAAATCATTACCTTAGTTTTGTGCAAATGAATTTATAGGGCAACTAAATTACATCAAAATTAAAAATTGCTTGAATATATTTTAAATATTTATTTATAATAATTAGTATAGCAAAATTATGATAGAATCTATAATTAATTAATTTCAGTTATTGTTTATATAATTAGCATATTTTATAATTAATTAATCCACGAATGAGCCGTGCATTACACCACAAGCTAGGTCGTCTTTGTTGCCACGAATGTTCATGGTCATATTCATTTTTGCCTGCTCATACAAATAATAATAACATAACATTAAATTCACTTATTCATTAAACAATATAAACATTTTATTTTTACTAATTCACTCACTGATTTAACAAGCACGGGTATCAAGGGTATTTTATATCTAAGCGAGTAGTTTGAACCATTCTTCAAAGTACCAGGTTGTAGGATATAGCCATTTAGGTTGTGTTTATCGAGTATATTTGGGTTGAGATCGGGTATTGTCTGGTTTATCGACTTCTTTTCAATCACCTGTTCCACAGTGAATGTCAAATCAGCATGGTCACTATCCCCGCCTAGGTGTATTTATAAATAATTTGTTTAATTATTAGTTAATAACAATATAGGTTAACAAATCTTAATGGATTAGTATAGTTTTTATACAATATTATGATATATGTCCATTGATAATATAAAAAGTACCTTTTGCCTATATAAAAGCAGAAGATTTTTAATACTCGTGCTAATAGTAATCCAATGCATGAATTCTGCTTATAATGAGGTTTTACAAATAGTTCAAAAGATCTAATCATATTATTAGGCCTCATATCACTTTATTTAAAATTGGCAAATAATGTGTTTTATTAGCATGCTATTTTTATAATAATGAATTTTGAAGCATTTTATATTGGGATAATTAGCGCATAATTAATATGTAAGCCAGACACAATATTTAACTTACTTGACGTGAATTGAATGTCCAAAATGAGCATGCTATCTTTCAATATATCGCACTTATTTCCCTCGCAAACTGACTTATATTTAGTGGGGTCTGAGGGGTCGGGACGATACACGTCTGTCAACACCATGTCCTCGGCTACCGTTTCCTTATGTTTGTCATCTATTTTTTGAAAACCTTTGATAACATTTTGATAATTATTTTTCATAATACTATACGAACCACATCCGTATAATGAAACACGAGATACAACCAGGTTCATTTTGATTAATACAATGAGAATTAAAATAGATATATAGCACTGGCTAAATATTTTAAACATTTTTGCTCTTAATGTAATTTCAAACTAATAAAATTATAATACCTGCACTTTATTATTTGTTTAAAGGTGATTTGTTATTGAATAAAAATAATGAAATAATAATGTAAGTAGCTGATATAAGATAAGCTAATACTAACAGTTATCTGAATTATCTACAAGTGACACTATTAAATTTATTAAAAACAATTTATTTAATAAATAATGTTCATAAAATAGATTAATATAACGGGTTCATATAAGCAATATAATAGATTAATATTAAATAATGTTCTAAAAATTAATAGGATCATGAGAACTTTAATTATATTGCTTGGTAATTAATAACCAAAAATCTAGTACGGTCTAACTAGGTTGGCAATACCATTTTTTAATGCCTAGCCCTTCTAAATTGTAGATATGATTAATCTATATATTAATATAATATAAATTATAGTGAATAATACTAGGATATTTATTTATAAAAGTGTTTATAACATAACATTTATCTAAATATTGCAGTATAGCTTAATAAAGTCTTTAAGCCTATTATCTTAAAACGTAATATTAAAAGTAAATTATTTTTATACTTCAAACCAATACTAAACAGAGTGTATATTTAATTTTCATTTGAATTTCATAAATAATAATTTAAAAAATACTTGGAAAATGTAAACAATATTTCCTGGACATTTTAGCAAAATTATCACTGGACTGTAATATTTTTGCATAAAAATCACAATAAAATAGGTTTATTTAGTATATTTCATAATAGTTTTATAAGAAATACAGAAATAATGATTTAAATAGGAAATAGTGTACACTAATTGTGTCAAATAAATCAATACATTATAATCATTAAAATATTCTAAATTATAAATAATCACAGAATTTCATAATAAAAGTGTCATTAAATATAGATTATTATATGATTTATAGCTCTGTTTACCAAAAAATATAATTATTCCACAATTGCAACGAAAAATTTAGTCTTAAGTCTTAATTTTAAATGTATATTTTAAATAAATAATATTTTAAGTACATTTGGTACCTAGATCAATGCTATAAATATTAGTATAATATAACATATTTGCCGTCTATTTGTTAGCAAAAATCATTGTTAAGACTAATTATAAATAAATTAAATAATCATACGTAAATAATGCTATAATACTAAATATTATTGTACTTGTTTAAACCTATTGACTTAAAAGTGAATACTACTATTTCAAACAAATATGAGTGACAGTGCAATTAACCCAGTTCAACTACTGCCTAAACAGCTGCGGCAACCAGAATCAGGTAACCACTTATACACCCGGGGTATATCACTGCATAAAATGGGCAATAAGGAAAGGACCTTGTTTCATAATCCGGTTCTAATGTTAACATTAGTTTCCATAAACACCGTACGTTTTGCAGTACCCCTGCTCATACCGAGTCAATACGGTAAACAATGGGATATATACCTTGCTGATTTTGCCGCATTTTTCGACGTTAAAACACAGCTCAACTTTGGTGCTGGTACATATTTCCTACTAGCAGTAGGCACTCAACTACTATTCTGGCGTATGTACTACCAGGGTATTTATCCCACGTTTTTAGCACCGTTTCATATGCTCGCCGGTAGGCGTTCCCCGGCATCGGTAGGCCTGACAGATGTCCGAGAGATTGAGTCGTTGGTCCGAAAAGCAAAGTATTTGTTTAAATACACCGAAATTAATGAGAAAGTCATTGCAACTGTCATATGTATCCTGATAACTACGCCTATGGTCATGTTCATGACATGGAGTGAGTTATTAACGTACGGAATATTCTGGTCAGTGATTAATACCTGGGGTATACACTACGCGTATAATACTGACCACTGGTCGCATGCCTATTTCTTTATACTGTGTTACTATCACCAAGCTAAGTTACGGCAGACTACTCGGAAGCTTAACATAATGGTACGATCGGTGGGCATAACCAACGATAAGTACGTTCACTATATTGTTAAGGCTTTGGATGACATTCACGCAGAGATTCGCGAATACAACAGAATATTCTTCTCATCATATTCTGTGGTCTACTTAACACTATTCATAACACTGTCTAATAGTATACTATTCTCGGTACTATTCTCTAAGTTGTCTATATTTCCCCGGCTCATATTTGTTTATTTATTGGTCTTGGTAACTGTGGTTATGATCATATATTTGAGTGCAGTTTCCAATGTATCTCATGAGGCGTTTCGTACGTATAAAGCAATGAATAATTTGTCGCTTATTGTTAATACAAACTCTATTACAAATAGATACAAGGTATTCATTATTTTTTAGATCACTTAATGTATTTTACATTTTTGCATTTTACATTTTAAGTGTAGATTACTCTAGTTCAAATTATAATTTATAAGAAATAGCTTATTATTGAATTATACTTTATAATAAACAAAGCAAATAACATTTATTATGTAAATTACATAAAACTTTGCTGGGTAAATATTATTTTAGACAGTTTATGTATTTAATTTTCTAAATGGTTATACTTTTTAAAAATAGTTTTATATTAATGTTTATATGTTTGTCTTAATATTGATTTAAATCTATTATTAATAGCTAATGATTTTCATCGAGAAATTGGGTCGAAATGAAATCGGATTTTATTTCGGGTTTTTGAAAATGTTCACAAGATTTACATCGTATGAAATCATCGGGATCATTGCGATGTACATGCTCAAAATAATGGAGCTGTCATTCTTTTAAAACACGATGTCAAGGGATAAAAAATTGTCAATATAAGTTGGTGAAATTAACAAAATAAAATAAGCTTATTAAATGA
>CAJPVJ010002944.1:0-11927 GCA_905397405.1 Oppiella nova
GCGGCAGTGGTGACAGACGTGTCGAGACCAACGATGGGAACAATGAGGTTGTCTTTGGACATGAGGTTGTATTTGATGACAAAAGCGGTGAATCTCTTGCAGAGGAACATCTCGTTCTCGAACTCATCGAAGAGGGTCTTGTGGTGGAAGAAGGCGTGGCTGAAGATACGGTACACCCGGCGGCACACGGATCCCAACTTAGCCACCGATGACTCCTTTATGGTAACCCTCGACGGGAAGTACTTATTGGAGTTGAGTAGACAGGCGGCGCCGTCCAACGTATGGCGCGTGTAGTCGATGGCTGGACACTCTTTGGGCGTCTTATGGGCGGCGCATAAGAAGATCCACTGCTCGGTGGCCGTCATCTGAGTGCACGTCTGCGGCGAGCATTCCGTCTGTAATTTGACGGCCAGTCGGTTGAGTTGGAGACAGAACTGTCTCAAGTGCTCGTACTTCCAGCCGCCCTCCTCCTGACCATCCGGTGCCTGCAGTATCTCCTCTATATTAACAGTATATTTGTTTGTATAGTATTAATGCATGAATGAAGTGAACATTTCATTTGATATGTTTAACCACTTTTGATACGACCACTACTTTGTGCACTATTTCTGTGTCTTATTATTAATGATAACTTATTATTGAATACTAATTATGAAAAGTCATATAACGTATGATTAAACCCATGTAATCAATCAATGCGTTGGTTGTGCCCTATAATTGAGAGCAAGTGTTATATCAATTATACAATAATTACTATTATTTATAAAAATAATTAAAAACACTTTTTGCTCATGATATTATACTAGATATTTTGAGTTTGTTTTTATTTTCTACAAAATGAGATATACTTTCTATTTGTTATATTTTGCGAAAAGTCTTAAATTATAAATTGTAGTTTAGATGAAATGATAAGTTTGTCATAAAATGAAACAATGGATTCATTCCTTATATAGATGACCACAACTTAACCAATATTTCCAAAACAAATGTTAACAACTTAAATGAAATCACAAAACTGTTATTTTTGTTATTAATTTTCTAATGTATTTTGAGATAAGATTTACAAATCATTATTTTAATTATATATAAAATATATAAATATATTTTTATAAATGAAATTGTTTTTCAAATGAAATCACAAAACTGTTATTTTTGTTATTAATTTTCTAATGTATTTTGAGATAAGATTTACAAATCATTATTTTAATTATATATAAAATATATAAATATATTTTTATAAATGAAATTGTTTTTCAATTTTTATATACGGTATACTTTTTAGTATATTGTCAAATATTAAATTATTGTATAAAACTTATAGATAGAGATCTCAATTAAACCATAAGTTTATATAATATAAAAATATTTTGTGGAAAATTTTCAAATAAATAAATATCAAACTAATAATGCATTCAAACAATTAAATAAATTATTGCTTTTTTGTTAATAAATTTAATGATACAGTAAAAATATAGTATCAAAATATTTATAAAAAATGTTGCCATAAAAGTTTGCTAAAAACAATGGTTACACACGTTAATGAAATAATAGGTAAGATTGAGTCGAAAAACAACGACTAGTCATACAGTTGTGACTACAAGTAAATCGAGCGCTGAATTAATTGATTGAATATTTTAATGCTTCAAAACCCTCTCCACAAACAATTAATTGCCATTTGTTTTGTTGACTAAAATGAATACAGAATCAGCGATGAGTTATAATAGCAATGACGGCTAAAAGATTTCTTAGTTATTCAAACTCACGGCACAAATGTTGTCAAAAGCGATGAAATGTCAGCAATACTTGAAACGTGAGAACTGATTGGCTCTAAATTTAGGCACAATTCTTCGGAATCTAATTCATATTTCCACAGAATTATCCTCTGATCGATGGCTGCACTCAATATCCGATTCCGGGATAATATTTTGATGCCTTAATTGTTGCGAATAATTTCACAATTAGTTATAAATGAGTCTCAAACCAATGACAAATACCTGTGATTTGTGATGAATGCTTATATTTTTCTTGCGTACAACAAATTTGCATCAAATTATTGTTTGAATGTTTAAATAATGATAATACGAGTGCATTGTCATCACCACCACTGGCTATAAGCCATAAATCGTCTGTAACTAAATGGATATTAATTACAGAATCTGTTAACAAGTTTACAAAATTAAAGGTAATTTAAATACCATTTAACAGACAGATATCCAATGCATTAATGCCCGCCTCATGAGTACGCATCTCAAAGACTGAATTCAATTCAATTGGTTTTGATTGCAAGTCATCGGCGAGTAATTTATCTAAATATCCCTCCATTAGAGACCATATTTTAAGTGTGCCGTCGTTTGAAGCGGTGATTACATGAGATTTGAAGGCATTTAAGACTCTTAACACACAACTTGTATTAACTGAAGTTGTCTTTAATATTTGCAAATTCAATAAATTTGAATCAAAAACATATAAACGAAAGGCTGAATCAGAACAGGCCGTAGATATCAAATATTGGTCATCAGATATTTGGCACATATTTGCGTCTAAATAACGAATTTGTGGATCTTCTGGAGAACAAGTCTTCATGTCTTTAGTCCTATTATGCATATCATTGGAATCCCATAAGAATTTATTCAATAATTGTTTGCAAAATAAATTCTTGTCCTTAATTTCTATGAACCAAAGCATGAGTTGAGTCCTTCCGCCCACAGATACCATATAACAAGTGTTCGGACACTTCTTAGGGGAACTACAAGTGATGGCAGAGATGTTGGATATGTGGCCGAAGAGGTATAATTCAATTTGAAAGGCATGTGTCTTCATATCTAAACTATTTATATGAATGACGTTCTCCTCTCCGGCGGTCGCGAAATACATTGAGGAAGTGGTGAACAGAAGGGAACAGCAGTTAATTTTCTTCGAGTGAGACATTTTGCTGACCATTAGGTCCGAGTTGACTCTGATTTTAGACATCTGTTTATCATAACAATACATATTTTCCTGTTTTGTGTAACAAAAATAGTATCGATTTTGATGGACAACGAAATCCCAGGATCGGTGACCGCCTCCGCAGTCTATGCTCTCTATAAATCTCTGCTCCCTTTCGTCCCAAACCACGAAATTTCTTGAATCGAAACCATAAATATAAGACATTTGGTGAGTGTTGGCATCGAAGCAGAAGTTTCCGATCCATTCCATGTCCGCAAAAATGCGATAAACTCTTAAGAGAATGCAATTCTTGTCTTCCAATAAAAACTCAACTATTTTGCCATTTCATACAAGTGATGGCAGAGATGTTGGATATGTGGCCGAAGAGGTATAATTCAATTTGAAAGGCATGTGTCTTCATATCTAAACTATTTATATGAATGACGTTCTCCTCTCCGGCGGTCGCGAAATACATGGAAGAAGTGGTGAACAGAAGGGAACAGCAGTTAATTTTCTTCGAGTGAGACATTTTGCTGACCATTAGGTCGGAGTTGACTCTGATTTTAGACATCTGTTTATCATAACAATACATATTTTCCTGTTTGGTGTAACAAAAATAGTATCGATTTTGATGGACAACGAAATCCCAGGACCGGTGACCGCCTCCGCAGTCTATGCTCTCTATAAATCTCTGCTCCCTTTCGTCCCAAACCACAAAATTTCTTGAATCGAAACCATAAATATATGACATTTGGTGAGTGTTGGCATCGAAGCAGAAGTTTCCGATCCATTCCATGTCCGCAAAAATGCGATAAACTCTTAAGAGAATGCAATTCTTGTCTTCCAATAAAAACTCAACTATTTTGCCATTTCTTCCGCTCGAATACATTAAATTGGTTTTGGGTTTCATTTTAATAGCTGTCACTCCATTAGTTCCGTGCAAATGCCGAAACTCGTTGATTGGTTGTTCACTTTGACTCGTATAGACAAAAACACTTCCGCACCGGTCGCCCACCACAACCAATTCATTAGTTAGAAGTGCGGCCACTGGCCACCGGTGCCTACTATTTGGCAAAACATGTTTTCTGATTACTTCCAATGTCTTTAACGACCAAACCTTCATCTCCCCGTCAAAACCACAACTCATACAATGAGATGAGTCCACAAAATTAACGCTAAATACTTTTGAATTGTGAGCTTTTTTAATGGACACTTCATATGGTTTATCTGATTTAGCGTTCAAATCAACGATAGCTATATTACCGCATTTGGATCCCAATACTAATTGATTGCGATCTTCGTTCACATCGATTGCAGAATATGTTTTAAAGACTTTATTATAGTCACTGTTTTTGATATCATTGGCACTATTATTACAGATAACAGCAGATGTTATCACAAAATCACCCGAAACTGCGGCACAAAAAATGCTAAGATTTTGAAAGGCTATAAATTTGATTTGTTTGGGTTGCAAATCATATCTAACTTGTGAACTGAATGGTGTGATTATATTCTTGACATCAGTGCAAGTAATACATGAGTCGCTGCCACCGCTTAAACATATCATTGATTGTGAATCCAATGCCAAACTCCAAACGCTTGAGTTCTTGTGTCCGTCAACTTTTTGAATCAATTTATTGTTATTAATATTCCAGAAATATATGGAAGAATCTTCGCCAACACTGATCACTATGGGATAGGGATCACAAATGGACACAACTTTCCATATGCGAGATAAATGGCCATAAAATACATGACTTAAAGTGAATTTGTTTTTATCCCAAAACTCAATGGGATTTAAGTTGGAATCGGAAGACAATTGTGAAGACCAGATGCGGACACTTCTGTCATCTGAAGCGGACACTAAGAGATTGAGTGCTTTGTTGTAATTGAGAGCAAAGATCACTCCGTCGTGTCCTTCAAGTCTTTGTTGGCATTTGACTTCATACTGATTATCAGTTTGTGTGGTAAATGAACTCCAGATCACTATTTGCTTGAAAACAGTTCCCGACGTCAGGACAAAGCCTTTGGGCGATTCAGACACGTGAAGGAGTTCTGCAGAATACAGAAGACTTCTGTCGACTCCAGAGATGGTGTCTATTATCTGCTTTGATTGCCAGTCAAAGATCACCACTTGATTGTGGGCTTTGACCACAAACGCCAGACTCCGAGTCATTTGCACCGCAAGAATCCAATCGTAAAAGTTATGGCTTTCGAGTAAACCATTGAATATATGGTTTGAATTCTTGTGGTTATATATAAACTTATAGATACTTAGGAACCGATTGCCATAAATAGAGACAATTATCTCGATATAGGAATCGCTTTCAAAGTTGATAAAAGTTTTAATTCCGTTAATGACATGTGTTTTGAATATGATTTGACTCGAAATCAATTCATTGATACCATTGCGAGTGGTTCTCAAGATGTGAAGAGTTGATCCCATTCCTGGTCATGACATAGACATCACATGAATATGATGACAATCAATGGTAATAACAATGATATACTGACCGCACAATAGGAACTCCTTCTCCACACTTAATGCCCTTAAATGGCATTTCGTGACAATTGTCTCAAACCTACCACTCCTTGACATATCCATCCAATGCTGAACTCCAAGCAAATCTCACGAGAGCTCAAACATCTGTCATTCACCACAAGATTTGTGATTTGAAAACTAGAAACTTATGTCTCATTTGCTATGAGAGACACAAATGCAAGCCTTTACTGACATTTGAGACAAACTTTGCATAAGTTTGTGACAACTCTTACAAAATGTGTTGAATTCAGAGTCAATGCGAAACCAATTGAACGATCGGTTGAATAAACTTTTGGTGCAATCATTGACTCAATCACTGAATCAATACAACAGTGAGTGACACACGACTACAACCACACATCACAAGTGCACGTCATTTATGAAGCGCTCATTTGGGATCCATTTGTGTGACTCAGTGTTGAAGACATCGCTGACAGTCGAGTGACACTCACTTTGGGATCAATTGGTTGAGACAACTGATGGCAACTATGAGCGAGACATCGGCGACGAGTCGTCGCAATCGGAAGGGGTGTCAGTCGTCTTCATTCTACCGGTGGGCGGACGAGCCCTTCGAGGAGATGGACTCAACGATCGCTGTCCAGCAGTTCATTCAGCAGACAATACGCAAAGACCCGTCCAATATAGAGGAGATACTGCAGGCACCGGATGGTCAGGAGGAGGGCGGCTGGAAGTACGAGCACTTGAGACAGTTCTGTCTCCAACTCAACCGACTGGCCGTCAAATTACAGACGGAATGCTCGCCGCAGACGTGCACTCAGATGACGGCCACCGAGCAGTGGATCTTCTTATGCGCCGCCCATAAGACGCCCAAAGAGTGTCCAGCCATCGACTACACGCGCCATACGTTGGACGGCGCCGCCTGTCTNTGGTCAGGAGGAGGGCGGCTGGAAGTACGAGCACTTGAGACAGTTCTGTCTCCAACTCAACCGACTGGCCGTCAAATTACAGACGGAATGCTCGCCGCAGACGTGCACTCAGATGACGGCCACCGAGCAGTGGATCTTCTTATGCGCCGCCCATAAGACGCCTAAAGAGTGTCCGGCCATCGACTACACGCGCCATACGTTGGACGGCGCCGCCTGTCTCCTCAACTCCAATAAGTACTTCCCGTCGAGGGTTACCATAAAGGAGTCATCGGTGGCTAAGTTGGGATCCGTGTGCCGCCGGGTGTACCGTATCTTCAGCCACGCCTTCTTCCACCACAAGACGCTCTTCGATGAGTTCGAGAACGAGATGTTCCTCTGCAAGAGATTCACCGCTTTTGTCATCAAATACAACCTCATGTCCAAAGACAACCTCATTGTTCCCATCGTTGGTCTCGACACGTCTGTCACCACTGCCGCTGCCGAGTCCGACGCCTAATGTCTTCACACCCTTATCACCCATGGATTGGATTCACATTTAATTATGTTTTTAGGCTTTTCTTATCATATAATATAAACCGTATTCTCTCTCCGATTGGTTTTGTAAACTTAATTCTCATAATTAATAAATTTGTAAAATTAATTTTATCTTAAAATCCGGTTTTAAGCATAGAATAGTTAAGTGATAATAATAAAAAATTTATACTTTAATTCTATCCAGATCTTTTTTGTGTTTACGACACTATTAGACATATTTTATTGACTATTGATTAGACTTTCAATGAAATGAATGATTTAATTGACGGCTACATTATACGGTAACCCACTTAGAGGCGATTGTTTATGTGATCACATTTGCATCTTATTTAATGTCATATTGTATTCATGGTGTGATTTGTTGTCTTCAAATGTCGGCTAAATATAGTGAAATACGGTGTAAATAATTAATTTTCTCTTATCCGATAATTTTCGTTAATTAACCCAGAAATAAATTTTCCAATATAAGCAGAGTAAATACCTCATTTCATATCTAATTTCCTAATAAGTTGACTACAGGTCATTAACCCACATTATAGCCTTGACCACCTATTAGCTCGCATTCATTATTCAAATTATCATTAGACTAATTGTCTAATTGGACTCAAATGAATGAAATTATAAGAATAAATGATACAATGATAGGACAATTATGTACCAAATGCCAACAAATGGTTTAATTAGCTCGCATTCATTATTCAAATTATCATTAGACTAATTGTCTAATTGGACTCAAATGAATGAAATTATAAGAATAAATGATACAATGATAGGACAATTATGTACCAAATGCCAACAAATGGTTTTATTTGATTAATCTTATCAATGAAAATATGATTATTTTTACAGAAACTTTCAAAATATGCTCAATTTTAAAGAATATATTTTATGAATATTTTATGAATAGTATGTGTAGCCAAATATAATATTTATATACTTTATATTGTTAACTGTATTACGGTATATAACTTATATACAATATATTCTCAGATATTACAGAAGATATACGGTAAGAGATATTAATCTTTCATGAATTCTTAAGTTATATGTTTTTTAGTCTGATATATATATATATCTCTTATAAGTATTCAAAATAAGGAAATGTTATATTACTTTATATGTCTATATAAGACCCTTTAGTATGACTTATTCTTATTATAAATATCTTTAAATATGTAATAGTACTATTGTTTTTATTTATTAAAATATTAACCAAAATAATTAAAAATATATATTTTTCATTAGACTCTGTGTCCGTTTCGTTGGACAGTAATCAAAGTATTGACCACTTTTTGGATATGAATACCAATACTGTTTGACTTGTAGTTTGTCTTATCAGTGGTAGTGGTATTGAGTGTGGAAGCGGTGCAGTCATTGCTGGCGATACTGTTATTCATAGTAATGCTGTTATTATTGTTATTATTATTATTATTATAATTATTATTAGCAGAAGAATGAGTTGATCTGCTTTTAACACTACTGTTCCCCAAAGTAATGGACGTATGAACAGATGTGCCGTTTCTTCTCATCAGTCGTTTGTGAATCTTTCTAATCCCCAAAGTGTGACAAAAACCTCTCCGAAAATTAGAGCTACAGATGTTGTAAAGTATAGGATTTGTTGCACTAAAACATAAACCATAAAGTCTTAAAAGTATATGTAATGTTACGTACAGTTCTCAAATAATGGACAAATACATTTCGTTATAAGCCGTTTTCATATCGTTTAACATCATTGGAAATCTTATGCCTTTTGTTAAAATTAGAAATGTTACCTTTCAAATTTTAGGTATATTTCAGAATTCATTGAAATATGAGTTGACATCAAAATGACTACAGTTTTCGCTCCCAATTCATATGCTATTTATTTATACATTTTGATTGCGAAGAATTCAAACTTTTTTGTGATACGGAATCATTGCAACTAATCTTAAAGCCAAAGTAAAACAAAAGACATAAGACATGAACTAAAGCCCTGAGCAAAACAATGCGAGCTATCATAACAAGAATTGCAAGAATCCTTTCGACACAACACTCTGTCATCCTTTTCAGTCAACAATTATAGGCACCAATCATATTATGAAAGTTTAATATAATATGATTTTTAATAATATATAAACATTTTTTGATGAAAAGATTTGACAGTAAAATAAAACAAAAAAAATGTTGAATTATTTGTAAGACAATCTAGGATTTGAATAGTTGTTAATTATATTCTATACGCAAGTGGTTTCAAAATCAGGTCTAAACTGACGTCTATTTAAATGGGAATTTAATTATCTAGACTTGAATGTAGAGCACAGACATATTACTGAAGATGGAGAGTAAACCGTGTTTTCAGTCATAATAGTGATGCCTGACTCTACCCGACCACTACTGTGACATACCTTCCATTCCGAGCTCATTAAGCCTTTCCTGCGGCACAACGAGAATCCAAAGCGAAAATATACGAAAAGGTAATAAACAGATGAAAAAGTTTAGCAACTGACTCTACCCGACCACTACTGTGACATACCTTCCATTCCGAGCTCATTAAGCCTTTCCTGCGGCACAACGAGAATCCAAAGCGAAAATATACGAAAAGGTAATAAACAGATGAAAAAGTTTAGCATAACTGCCGCCAACATAAACACCACTTGTTTCCGAAGTCTCATTTGGTATTCTTCAGAACTGGAACAGACTAGTCGTGAATCCATGACCAGATTCTTGGCTATCAGCCCATACAGCACTATGAGTATAAGGAATGGTAGAGCAAAAAAGGTGGCCAATATTATGAAGAAATATAGAGTTTCCAGTAACCCCTGCACCCGACTCAGGCAGACGGGAACTATACTTCCGTCAACGTATTCGGCGAATGATAGTTCGGTTATGTATAACATGGGTGTTGTCGATAAAATAGCAATAATCCAAACGATTGCTATTATTATTAAACTGTTGTTCAAATAGAAAGCAAATAATTAGGTAAAGTATACCATAGAAAACGGTGTAAAAGACTTACGCTCTGAGTTTAGTACATTTGTAACCAGCTTTTAGTGGTTTGCAAATTGCATAATACTATTAATAAAAGACATAAATATCATATAATAAATGGTAATATGGGTTGTATTGAGAAATAAAAAGTGTTTTAATACTCACCCTCTCGAAGCTTATGGCAGATATTGTGAGTATAGATGAATGGGCGACAACCATCTCAACGAACGGAACAGCTTTGCCTGTATATCAACAGTCCATACAAATCATGTCATAAAGAATTTACACAAGAATTGCTCAAATGTTTACTCTAAATAAAGCCTAAGTGTTGCCCTTTATTGCAATACAAAACAAAATTATTTAATTAATTATATTTGCATTTAAGCTCATATTAGAGTCAATTAGTGTTTAGCACACTTTCAACATGAATTTCAAACCCATATTAGCCCTCATTTCTTAGCATAAATGTATTATTCAAAGTATCAATATTATTATTATTATTATTACGATATGTGTATTAAATGAAAATAAGTTAAGAATTTGTTTGCATTTAAATAGAAATATGTAATCATATTAAATTAGTTAATAAGCATTGGTGCAGATGTTGTTATTCTTGATTATCAATTGAGACTATTTATAAAACACAACTTTAATTAATATTTTGATATTGTTGAGAATATACACTGTTAACAATACAAGTATTGTATCACTCATTTTTATAAAAGTTATTGACTTTACGTTAGACTTGTGTGGGTGTTATCCGATGGTTGATTGTAATTATTCAGATTACGGATAATTGTATAATAAAATATATGATATTATAGTTTGTAGACATAAAATACTTTCTAGACTTTAGATTCTTCACAGAATAATTAACTTAAAATATTCTAATGTATTAAGTTGTTGTTTACAAAAATATTACTTTATAAAATATTTCTTTTGAATATAATGAGATAAAATTATAAAATAAAATTTAATTAAAAATAAAGTAATATTTTGTATTTAAAAATTTCAACTAAACGGACATTGCGTAGATTCTAAGCCTGAGTTTAAAAATAGTACAATACTGAAAATGTTGTATTAATATTCTCTATGCACTTATACTTTTATCAGAGTATTAATATTAATATTTAATGGAATATTGATAATGTCTGAGAGCTGAGTTAAATATAGTTTTGTATTAACATATGATTGAATCATATTTTATATGACATAATGTTCTTTACGATTCATTCACTGTTATTCAGATATAATCGTTAATTCAATGTCAAGGTTTATATATTATATAATAACTTATATAATTCTATATTTAATGCCAAATTTAAGTAAATGGCCTTTTAAATAATACTTTTAAATAATAATCTAAATGTTTTAAATTAAAGTTACTTTTAGTAATCAATATAATTTTGTATGCATTTAATAAACCGAAAATTTAAAACTATTTTTGAAGACAACTTTACTTTCTTATTTCATGCTAATAACAATCTAAAGATCAAAATTGAATGCTTGTCTATAAAGCCTATATTATTACATAATAGGGTCTGACGTAGACTTTGCTTTTAGTTCATTGTTCGCAATGAAAGTGGATTTGTTTGCCATAAATACAACATAAGAATCTGAATGTGATAAGTAATGCATTACTAAAATATATTTCAAACAGTTTTGTACTCATTTATATGATATAAATGCAAATTAATGTCAAACATGAAATCAACAAATCAAATGATTTGCAAAAAATAAAAATGTTAATCTGTTTTCAGCTAATTCTGTGATAAGAATATTCTATATATAATACAAATATATATAGAATTATGAATTGAATAGAGTATGGAATGGAGTGAAAGTAACTTAATATGATTTGAAATAATGGGATGGGATGTGACCCGTATTGCACTTCACTCTATCAATATAAACAAACTGTTATTCCTCTACACTAGAGGTACAAACAAACTATTTATAATATTAAGCAAAAATCATTATAATATTAAGTAAGTATTGCACCAAAAATGCAAATCAATATTAAGTAAGTGAGTTAAATAAGAATATAAAACCAAGAAAAAAATGACAGTATT
>CAJPVJ010002945.1:0-11925 GCA_905397405.1 Oppiella nova
GTTTTTTATTATAACTTATATAAAACTCTAAATATTGAACTATATTTAAACGTTGAGTTTTATTATAATATAATTTCTGTACAATAGTAATAAATTCAATGCTATTTATATTATGTTGAAGATTTTTTTGGGTATATATATGTTTGCAATAATCGTTTGTTTAAAATATTATAATATTTTACTTTTAATGAAAACTATTTATCATTGTATTAAGTAGTATATTGAGGTTTTATTGATAGCCGTGTCGTCTGTATATAGAAATTTATTTTTACTATTTGTCTGAATATTTATTCATATTTTATAGTTTTTTTTATTTCATTCATCGAAATAATTGCCGATTAAATGGATCCCCATTTGAATACTCAATGAATGTTGAAATGTATTGATAGTTGTCCTCAAAAATTGTGGTCTCAAAAAATAATTGTAATATTTTTTGTTAATATGTTTTACAGTACTGTATAAGCCTTTTGTTGGCATTAGTTTCAATTTATCACTGAAAATGAATTGCATTTCAATACACAATATAAATGATATTTATTTATTTAATTATATTTTTGAGAATTAAAATACTGTATAATTAGTTGAAAAGTCGGTACATATAATATGTACCGTAAATATTAAAGCATATGAATGTTATAAAATGTTAGGTTAGGTTAGGTTTGGACGTATGAGATGTTAGATGAGGTTTAGTCGTGGTTTATATTGTTTGTATAATCATTTAAACTATTCAATTGGTTGCCTATTGTGTTATAAAAGAGGCTATTCACAAATAGATAATTAATTTGTGTTTAAATATTTATTTATAAAATTATTAATTGTTTTGTTCAATTTTAAAAAAAATTTTCTTTTATTCCTGTTATTGAATTTAGAGTACATTTTGTAATTTTAATTATATTTGACTGAAAGCCAAGTTATGGATCATTAGATTTGTGATGATTTTTCTTAATACCAATTACGCGATGATTTCAAGCCATTCATAGCTATTAATTGGTATTTTGGGTTAAAAATTTTGATTTCAAACTGTTTTATGCTTTTATGTGAACAGTTTTGATAAATAACAGTTTTTTTTTGTTAAGATTTCTAATTTTGAATCGCAAACTGTGAGCAAACTTTTCAAACTCTTAACACTTTTTTTCATTGTATGTGTTGTGATAAGCATTTTTCGTTTGGATCTATGCTTTTGTGTCTAATTTATTGATTACTATTATTAAGGCACATATTGAAGGAAATGGTGTTTTCTTATATGAACTGCAGAGAAAAAGTTGGCAAAACTCAAGGGACAGACGTCGGCCGAGATGTCGAGCAAAGAGATGATGAGCTCATTGTCTGCCAAAAGGGACGCAATTCTGGAACAATTGCTTCACTCAACCAGCGATTGCCGGATGAGTGGTGACGATGACAGCGGTGGTGGTGGAGGTGTTGGGGGTAACCAGTCGTCGCTCGTTCAGTACGTCGAGCGCCGGCTGTTCCCGCAGATGCAGGCGCTCACCGACGAGGAGCTCCAGCGTCTCCTACAGTGCGATGTACTCGAAAAGGTGGTCAACACTCGTGATACCGACCCATGATTTTCGTTGTATACATGGATTGAGTTATTATTATAATTATGTTATTATTATTATGTAATGTTTACTCGTTTTTTGAGTTATTTTACTCTTTTTGTAAACTAATATTTATTTTGATATTACAATACAATAGCCTTTTTGGTTGTATGTATATTACCGGTAATTGTCTAGTATTGTGGGCAATTTGTGTGCCGGATGAAAATAGCAATAAATATGAGATTTTATGTTAATCCCAATTAATTTATAAACTTATAAAACAAATTACAGCGCTTTCCAGACATTGTGTTTCCACAGATTATGAGATAATTAAATGATTTAATCTTATGATCCACACAATCAAATCATTGTCGATCAATAGGTATACCATAATCGCAAATCCTATAAGACTTTGTTATTAGCATTCAATTGTATCAATACATGCGAGTATTAATAGTTATTCGGGTGAATAACTGGCCCTTAATTTGTTCAATGAATAATAAAGTTATTCATCTCTTGTTTTATTTTTTCTGCAAAATATTGAAGACATGTTTTAAGGGCTTAAACATAATAAACATAACAACAAAAACATAAAGTAACATAAAAAACGGTTTAATAATCGGTAATCAGTACTCAAATATATATACAAATTATATATACTTTCCATCAAAAAGCTAGCGTTTGTTTTTCAATATTTAAATTATATGGTTTGGCATTTGAATTTTCGTAAATAAGGTTTGCAGCGATAAATGCAAACTTTGTTTTCAATAATAAATTTACTTTTTTCAAAAAGTTTTTTACTTGTGTTTTTGTCTGTAGTTTTTTTTCGTGTTGAACTAATTTTGGTGTTCAATAGCTTTTTATATACACAGTATATATGTGTCCCTCCGTTAAGGTATAGACAAATGTTTAGTGCATTTCACTCAACGCACATGTATTTGGTTGGCCGGCGACCGGTATATAACACCTGTTCAACCGTACGACTATTGATCTGTCAATTAAATTGTGTTTATATACACTCTCGTAGAGCATTATAGGGGATATGTGTTTTCGGTGAAAACTTTGTATTTTTTGTAAACTTCGTACAAAACATCCTCCAATTTAAGTGTATTTTATGTGTTTTGTTACACAACAGCGAGACTATAGTGCATGCATTCACACAAGTTTTAATATCTTTAAAATAATGATGTATACAATCAATACTTTTATTAAAAGTACACAACAATAGTAATATAAATAAAAAGTGCTACTGTATTTGAACGTACAAACTATTTTTTCTAAACTAATCAAACTAAAAATTAAATTAACCAACCACTACATTAATGATGTCAAACTTAGTGTTAAAACTCAAACACATTAGATATCATTTCATTCAGTCGAGAAAAGTCTGCCGAGAAAAACAGTAAAACTTATCATAAGTTATTCACAATATAATTAATTTGAATAATATACATTTTTACATCTCCCATACAAGATGAAAGTTTTCAGTCTGATACTATTGTCGTGACCCTGGTGGTCGGTTTGGTGGTATATGGTGGCGGTGGTGTCCAGGCGTACTCAGGAACTAGTGTTGATGAAGATGGTGCCATTGTTAACAGAGGCGGTAGTAATAATTAGTACTATTTATTTGGCCATGCTACCAACAAACACCTTGTTATATGCAAAGCGTGATCCAATTTAAATAGCATTAAGTTATTTGTTTCAATTTATTAATATGTAATAAAATTGTAATATTTTTTAATAACACTAATTAATAAATGATTTTTTAAGTATAAAATGTTTGCTTTGTTATTTATTTGTTTAAAAATTATTTTATTGAATTAGTTATCAGTAATTGGGGAAAAGAATTCATATAAATAAGGGTTAGATTTACAAAATATGATACAGTTTACCACATAGTTTAGTGGTAGTGTTGCAAAATCTATTTTTTTTCAAAATGGAGATTTTAAAAAATTCAGACCCATGTATCAGAAACAGTTTTATTTTACAGAATATTGAATTCAATAAATAATATAAAATATGTTTTTTCTTGAATCAAATTGAAATTGATAAAATATGAGATAATTTGCCTCTAATTTTCCAAATATGTATATTCTCTCAATGTTTGTGAGACATCCGTATTTGTATAGTATTACTGTGTGTAAGGCATTGATGTCTCGTTAGGAATGTCTTTAAACTTTTGAAATTATATCTAAAGGTTTTGTTTGCATTATATTTCATATCATACTATATGTAATACAGTATAATAAAAGATTTCTCATTTGCGCGGAGCGTTTGATTTCTTACATAACGTGACTGTAAGAGAGAATAGGTTTGGCGTTTGAATTTTCTCAAATAAGGTTTGTAGCGATAAATGCAAACTTTGTTTTCAATAATAAATTTACTTTTTTCAAAAAAGTTTTTTACTTGTGTTTTTGTCTGTAGTTTTTTTTCGTGTTGAACTAATTTCGGTGTTCAATAGCTTTTTATATATACAGTATATATGTGTCCCTCCGTTAAGGTATAGACAAATGTTTAGTGCATTTCACTCAACGCACAGGTATTTGGTTGGCCGGCGACCGGTATATAACACCTGTTCAACCGTACGACTATTGATCTGTCAATTAAATTGTGTTTATATACACTCTCGTAGAGCATTATAGGGGATATGTTTTTTCGGTGAAAACTTTGTACAAAACATCCTCCAATTTAAGTGTATTTTATGTGTTTTGTTACACAACAGCGAGACTATAGTGCATGCATTCACACAAGTTTTAATATCTTTAAAATAATGATGTATACAATCAATAATTTTATTAAAACTACACAACAATAGTAATATAAATAAAAATTGCTACTGTATTTGAACTTACAAACTATTTTTTTTATTAAATATACAAATACATATTTAATAATTAATATGTTACATTTAATACAATACTAATAATTTTAACTACTAATAGTATTTAATTTAAAATATCTATGAATAAAACTTTTATTAAATAATTTATTAGTTATTAGTATAATATCATAATATAGATATTATCTATATTTGCAACTAATTATTGATTAGAAATCAAATTATTATACAGTATTATTTTACACTATACTAAAAACCAATATATTTATAAATCACAACCCGATACCTAATCATTTTTACGATTTTAATTACTTTCACTAAATTATTATATTGCGTAAGTTATATTAAAAATTCAATTAATCAGCTACTACATTAATGATGTCAAAATTAGTTAAAACTCACACAAAATTAGATATCATTTCATTCAGTCGAGAAAAGTTTGTTGAATAAAATAGTAAAACTTATTATGTTTTTCACAATATATTAATTTAGAGTAAAATAAAAGTTTACATCTCCGATACAAGATGAAAGTTTTCAGCCTGTTCCTATTAACTATTGTCGTGAGTCACGACCGTGACCCTGGTGGTTGTCATGCTGTTAAATGGTGGTGTCGAGGCCCTACCGTTTATTGTTACCGGCGAAGCTGCTGATGGTAGCATTTATCAGAGCGATACCAATGAAAATAAAAATTAACGAAAAGTACTATTTATTTGGCCATGGTACCAACAAAACACCTTGTTATATGCAAAGTGAGGCCTAATTTCAATAGTTTCCATTTATTAATATGAAATAAAATTGTAACATTTTTTTGTAACACTTAAATGCAACTTAAAGTGTAAAATGTTTGTTTAATTATTTATTTGTTTAAAAATTATTTTATTGAATTAGTTATCAGTAATTGGGGAAAAAATTCATGTAAATAAGGGTTAGATTTACAAAATATTATACCGTTTAACACATATTAGTGGTAGTGTTGCAAAATCTATTTTTTCAAAATGGAGATTTAAAAAAAAATTCTAACCCATGTTGTATCAGAAACAGTTTTATTTTACAGAATATTGAATTCAATAAATAATATAAAATATGTTTTTCTTGAATCAAATTGAAATTGATAAAATACGAGATAATTTGCCTCTAATTTTCCAAATATGTATATTCTCTCTATGCTTGTGAGACATCCGTATTTGTATAGTATTACTGTGTGTAAGGCATTGATGTCTCGTTAGGAATGTCTTTAAACTTTTGAAAATTATATCTAAAGGTTTTGTTTGCATTATATTTCATATCATACTATATGTAATACAGTATAATAAAAGATTTCTCATTTGCGCGGAGCGTTTGATTTCTTACATAACGTGACTGTAAGAGAGAATTCAGTAATTTTATGGATAGAGAGAGAGAGAGAGAGAGAGAGAGATTGCCTGACAAATAGACATTACCTTAAATTAATAGCTATTAACACATGAAATGTTTTTTGTTAAGGAATTTCAATCGCAAACAAAGTTTTTGCTGAGACAATGAAAACCATTTGAAGTAATCATTTGGTGAGTGAGAGACCTGGTTATTGATTTGCCAGTCGATGCCACTCATAATTAACCGCAATTTATATCAATCAACAAAACAGTTTGTTATGCAATTCAATGCGTTTCTCTCGTCGTTTTGCATATGAATAACCATTAAGAGCCCCTGTATTATGGATTCAAAAATGTTTTTCCCTTTGTTATAAAAATAATTTTCTACTTTTTTTTATGCATTAATACCTTATACAGTATATGGGATAGTGTACAGTAAACAGGGCAATATTACTATACAGGTGTGCGTAGAAGTAGCACTCGATCTTCAAATTACTACTGATATTATATATCAAACATATTATGCCTTTTAATCAAAAGCAAACTTTTTTTGTGCTTAAGTTTCACTTTTTTATATGAAAAAAACATTTGATTACTTCTGGAGCTAAAGAATGTCATGCATTGAAGAGTATGGAGTTTTGTGAGCTATAACTACCAGTTTGTAGGCCCACACAAACACCGGTCCCTTTTTTTTCTTAGTAAGCCCTCACCTCTCACCTGCAAATAGTGACTGATGGCGAAGGTCTTGTGTGCAGATATTTGGAGTTCCGGTCCCTTTAAGTGTATAAAACAGTCAGTCATTACATCTCCACTCCGGAGCGCCTCTTATACTGTAATCATTGGGTCGACTGAAGACCCAAAAGGAAAAGAGAAAATAATTTCCATTTTTTATATCAATAGTTATAATAAACATATTTAAGCGAAACTATAGATCTTTATAGACAGATACGAGACACAAAGGTATATATTAAGATCCCGGTGCGAGTGGGATCGCCTATGCTTACAAATAGAGCGAAGACTTGCGTATTTAATACAATAGAAATTGGCACCAAATGTTAATAAACTATAATATATTTGTGTGAATATTTTATACTGTTTTATTACATTGATGTTTCTGCCAAAAAAGTTTAATTTAATGTTAGAAATGTTTAATAATTTATATCTTATACCATACTATGACTGACAGTGAAATGCAAACATAGTTTTTTATCATTGATTTTTTATAGCCGCTCCTAAATTTTCTCACTTTTATTTGCAAAATTAATAATAAGCAGAAAATAGGAGCGAATTGTGCAGTGAATTGATATTTGAATTGTGATTCCTATGAAAACAAGTCATTCTTGAAATGTTTGCATTGAATAGACATGAGATGTGGTGTGCGGTCAAGCGATACACCGTCTCATTGTGTTGAGACAAATGCTGCCACTGTTTGGGATCCACATCCTTATCCCCGTGAATAACATTCCCTAAGACCTACCGGTGTAGACCTATTTATTTACTATACCTCCTATACAATAAACATAATTTTGGAAATATTTTCCTACCTATTTGGGTATAATTTGTATGGATAATCTTATTTAATCATCGCATTGCTTCTAATTTTTATAGCAAATACCAGAAAGTGAGAATATATTTTGATTAGGTTCCAAAAATATAAATAGCAAGTATATTTAATTTAACAAACACCTTATATACACTGTAACGAGCTTTCACTGTACTCTGCATTGTTTTCTACAAGTTTTATATTAAGAAAGTTTTTTTTCCATCAGACAATGAAATATAAAAAATATAAAGAAAACAATAAATTGACAAAAAATGTTCACAAATTTCTATAGATATCTGATTGAAAAAAATGAAAAATTTCATTTAATCTAAAACAGTGCCCATTCGGGAGGAATGCCTATCATTATGACTACAAATTGAAATGACCCCCAATATCATGAAATGTGTTATTATTTTATAGATTATATTTTTCGTAGAGCTAATGATTTTTGGTTAGAAAATTGAACATTAAATAGCATTTTATGATAAATCTATGACATCATGAGATTCCGTACGCAATGATTGAATACAATACCCAAATACCAGACCGCGTGTCGACTGCCCGATAGGAAAGGTAGGTATGACTCGTTTGCCGAGTTGCCTGGCATTCATATCATACCTGTGTGTAGAAACTATATATAAATAAATAAATGTAAATAAAATTTTTATATATTTTCAACAAATTAGTTTAAACGTTCAAATACTCTAAACTGGTTCATAATAATAGCGATAATAAATATACGTTCAAAACCTAGTCTTATATAAGATATTATGGTCTCTCGTAAAATGTTTTTTGTTGAAATTAAATACAATCATATTTTATATGTTTTCTGTACATTAAGTGCAGGTTTTAAAACCAATACTCGGGTTTTAAGTTCAGTATAATACTTACGCTGCGAACGAAATAATAAAATAAAAATTTAATAATAAAAAATAAATAAAATACTAATTCTTATAATTTTATACCCAATTAAGCGTATATTTTGTTGTTATATTGAGTGAGAGAAAGAGATTTTCAATAAAAAAGATATATAATTATAATCGCAAGCATTGTGTGGTATTTTGTGTTTGCATTCAAAATAAAGGTTAATATAGATTTTGTGCAACCATTACATGATTGTTGGGTCTCTGAACTAAATTTATTGTGCAAACAGTTTTATAATTTTGTGAAAAACAAACAAAAACTTTTAGATTTTCTTAATTTTTATAGCTATCAAATCTCTCTCTCTCTCTCTCTCTCTCCCACTGATTCACACACTCTCTGATTATTTTAAGTTTATATTTAATATAGCAATAAGTTTTTTAAAAAGTTTATATGAAAAATATTTCTTTACTCTAGGAATCAAAGTCTCATTTTATTAATGAAATATTTATACTCACCACTAATGACAAGTTATGAAATTTTTAAAAATAAAAATTTTCATTTTTAGTCAATTTATGAATGAAATTATTATGAAATACGAGATAAGACTTGATATTTATTACGCGAATCAATGGTCTAAAACACAGTCAATAGCTGAGAGGTAGAGCTCGAGGGGTAGACTAGATATTTGAGGACAAATTAAATATGCATTTAATGTCAGAGAATTTATTTTTAAAAAAATTAATATTAAATATTTTTAATTACATTACGGAAGGTAGATATAATCAACAAACAAAAACCAAATTTATGATGATTTTATGCGCTAATTAATAATTCAATGTCCAATTAGTGGCTTATTAACCAAACTTACCACATGATAGTTTAAAATTTAGATTTTTATACATTTAATTTTTATGTCCGATGATTTTGGTGAGAAAATTTTATTTTATGAAATGAAATAAAGTTCTCATACTATTTGATTAAATGTTTATTGAATAAAATGAATACAGAAAACATAAATTGTATTACAAATACTGTGTATTAAACTAAATTGATAGCGTATTAAATGTATTTTATTGACTGATATAATAAATTATAATAAATAACCAAATTGCTAGTGAAAAAAAAGTTTTCAAAAGTATAATCTCCAAAATGATTATTGATATGTTTTGAAAACTTTATTTTTTCCAAAACTTTTATCCAACTCTTTTGATTTGATCGATGGTATCATTGAATGAATAATACACTGACTTATGTATCCGTTCACTAATAACACATTGATTTATAATTTGATTATTAAATACACAGCAAAAGGAAAAACAGATTTCAAGTTCAAGTTCTTTCACATCTTGAACACAATCGGCGATTAAAAAAACTCACATTTCTATCGATAAATGAGAGAAAATGGATTTCAAAAGTCATTTCCCTTTTCTCTTTTCAATCACACCAATGGATGGTTAGGATAGTTAGGATGGTTGGCCTCTATATGGAGTGCATTAGTGGCGCAACACATAAGTGAACCGGAATTTTATGGCCATTTGCTGTCATTTGCGCCGAAGGAGTGATGCCATACACCTTAAGGGCCATCAATTTGTTGGCCATTTATTTCATACACATTTGGCTTTATTATGATTTTTTATTTTATACACTGGTTTCTTATCAGTGCGCTGTGTGTTTGCCATGTATTTAATGGCAGTTTAATATAGTTTTGTTAAAGGGATGAGCGATGACTTCAAAGCGAGAGAGAGAGAGAGAGGGAGAGAGGCTCTGAATGAAGTATAAAATGATCTCAATTTTATCTATCAAAAGGATATGGTATTCACATATGGTATTCACCCCAACACCTCCTTTTTGTAGGTATCATCCGTTTGTTTTGTTACCGGGGGTTGTGTTAGGGGTTAAGTACCCATTAGTAGCTCAGAGTTGTGTTCTATGCGACTATTTTTATGTGTTGTTTACGAATTCATGAATAAGTTTTCGACGTTTAAAAAGTTTTCATAAGTTCTGAGAAAATTTTTAATTATTATTTTTATGGACCGATTACTATCAGGGATTTCTTGAACTATTCAATGAGTTGATGAGAGAGAGAGAGAGAGAGAGAGAGAGAGATTCTAAAAGAGAAATCATTATTTCATTATTATTATTATTTTATTATTAGTATTGTTTAAAACACAAACACATTACTGTGCCTATGCAACACACTTATACTAAATCAATACACACATTGAATTCGTGAATAAATGCAAATATAATACAATAATACAAACTATTATAATAATAGTAATAAAAGTTTTCATTTAATCGTTATCTCGTTTACTTTTGTTTTATACTCGGGTTGTTACATTCAATTTGAATAAATAGTTTAAACTAAAAGTTTAAATTGATTTCCAACTCTCATAAAGAGTTTTTGGTATTTATAAAAAAAATATCTTATTTTGCTTACACTTAATATTCATTAATCATAATTAAGGGCATGCCCTCAATGCTTGCATTCACAGGGATTATAATACTATTATCTTATACGTAATGGTAAGCAAGGGTTAGGGGAACGGGTTATCGAGAACCCTGGGAGGTGTGCGAGATCATATGATTTTTGGTGAAAATTAATTTTTAATGTTTATCAATATTTTTAGTGAATTTTGCTAAACGCATGAAAAGTGTATATTTTATGATGAATAATGTTTTGAGAGTCGTATGATCAGCACCAGTAAGTCAAGCACCTTGCTATTGCATAACCATTACCTACAGCACACCGGGTATTGAAATCAAGTTCAAAATCAAAACATTAAAATTGTTTAAAATAGCAATAAAAGCAATTTTTACTTTTTTTTGATACTTTTTTGTTTGTTAATTATGTTTTCATTGCATTTCACGACTGATTTTGCATTGTATCTGAAAAATCAGAGATAAGTGAAACAAATAAGAAAATTACGAAAAATGTTTTCCCAACACAAATTGGACTCAAAATTAATTAATTAACAAAATATTAATGATTTAATTTTGAGACTGTTTATGTCAAGGGGAATGGTATGTGCTTTGAATCGCGTATACAGTTATATCTAAACGACTTGCATTCATATTTTTTGATAATGTTATTTATCTTAAAATTTTTTCTAGTTTCAAGAAATGAATAAAAATGTTTAATTAGTGTTAATTAAATTTACAAAATATAAAATGTATGCTTAAAATATAAATTAAATTTGTTTCTGTGTGAAACATATTTATAAAACATATGCAACAAGTATTTTGTGAAATGTTTTTTAGTTGTGTAATACTGTAAGTATTATGTCAATTATGCTCTCTCTCTCTCTCTCTCTCTTTGCAAAAAAAATTAAATTCAAATATTTATTTAAATCATTACAACAACAAAGAAATATCTCTCAAAAAAGACATTTTAATAAAACCGAAATATGGTATTAAAAACTGATTTAAAGAAAATAATAACTAATATATATTTATGAGAATATAATTTTTCAATCGAGAGTTTACAACACAAAAGCAAAACTAGAAATAAAAAACTTATGACTAAATAAAAGAAAATGATTTCATTCCCAAACATTCGCTGATAAGATATTCAGAGAAATGGACTTATATTTTCACATTTCATGTGCAGATCATTGCACTGATGAAAGAAAAATATGTAATCAAAACCTCAAACATAAAGCCAACGCTCCGATGGATAGGGCTTTGAATTTAAAAGTTTTCAGTACTTTTCATTTTTATGCAAAGTATAGCCCCGTAAATACATTATGAGATTTCCATACATATATTGTAATTATTATGTTGTGTGTG
>CAJPVJ010002946.1:0-11920 GCA_905397405.1 Oppiella nova
CCAAACACACCAATTGGCGCTGACCTACACTCAGATTACCGCCCCCTTCGCTCAGTAGGCCGTCCAGCTGTCCGGGCAGGTCCTGAACGGCGTGTCGGAGCTGCACCTCCTCTAAGGCACTCCATATGAGGTCATCCGTGTATTCCCCGAAAGGGTCCAAATTTCTGCGCACCGGACCCGTGAAGACCACCGGATCCTGAGGTATGATTGAGATGTTGCGCCTCAAGTCATGCAAACCTATCGATTTGGTGTCCACGCCGTCCACCACTACCTCACCCCTGGGCTCCACCATCCGGAACAGGGCTGATATGATGGACGACTTGCCGGCACCGGTACGTCCGACTATACCTACCTTCTCGCCACTCTTCACACGACAGCACAGGCTCTTCAACACCGGTTTGGCTGAGCCCTCGTATACCAGAGACATATTCCTCAGCTCTATCTGACCCTTGGATGGCCAGTCGGGTGGGGGTCGGTATGTGTCATCCGAGTCTAACGGCGCCTCCTGTGGTAGTCTCTTGTATTCAATAATACGCTCGACTGAAGTCATCTGACTCTCAAACTCAGCCGACTGTCTGAACCCCCACTGAGTCATAGTCGCCATCATTAGGGCTAACAATATATAAACACTTATTATATAAGCATTTGTCATAAGTTTTAATAATAAACTCATTTCATATGCATATGAATAGCGCACCCGACGAGAGGGCCAGTCCGGCACTACCGCCGTTCCCAATATGTTCGGGGAATACCATCATCACGACGGCTATGGCCACTAAATATGCCACACATATCGCGTCCATAATAAGACTCACGGCTCGGGATGTGCACACAAATAGGAACCAGGTGGCCGTGTGGTCATTTTGGTAGACATAGTACTGGCGCTCAAAGGCCTCCTGTGCCCCATAGGCCCGCACACTGGCCAACCCATTGAGGGTTGTGCTCACGTGAGTATACAACGGACTTCTCGCTATAAAATGACAATCAATTAAAACAATTATAACTACATTATAATCACTACTCTATGCGCACATACTTATCCCCTCGAAACGTTTGATATCCCTGGCCGATTTCATGTATATGCCCCTCACGATCACCATAAGTATAATTAAGAAAATACCAGGGATGATTAGGTAAATGTTGACAATGGCCACCGTTATTATAATACCAATCGCTTCCATTAACAACTGTATTGAGAGACAAACAAAATATATTCAAATTCTGCACTAAACTCGTAAAATTGATTATTAATATGAATAAAAAAATGTGATTTTAATTCATTTATTCACATAATTCACGTCAAAACCAGTGAAGGGAAGCATTTCGTCGACAATTCCCATGTCTTTCGAGAATCGGTTCAGCATTTGACCTATAATTATATATAAGGTGTCATATAGTGATCCAGGGCAGTTTAATTCATTAAATTGTGTATTCATTAAATGTTAAAGAGTAAATATTAAGTTTGTAGGAGCCAGTTGTACCATACTTATTAATTTACTACTGTAACAAAATTACAATGTTAATGATTTTGATTTAATTTCACAAACTTTACAAACGGACTATAAATTATTGTTATGCTTACAAACGGGGTATTTATGTAATGTTTGGCGAATATAATACATATGACATGATTACCGATGGGAATGTTGTCAAAGACGGCTATCGGTGCCCGTAATAGACGCGCGAATATACTGTTGTGTAGATTAACGGACGCCCGCATACACATCACGAACCACGTGGTCGACCGCATTATCCCCGTCACAAACAGCACTCCAATTAGGCCCGAGTAGACGTACACGTAATAGTTTTGCGTACCCTGGTCAATTGCATCAGCCTTTTGATTTTTGTCGGTCCTGAATATAAACAATAATTTACATGTACATGTACAATTCTATATAGGAAATAAATCAATATAGTGTACATGCTTAAACTCCCTTACCATTTAGTTAGCCATAAATCGGAGTAATGTATTATACCCTGAGATACCAGTGTCGAGATCACGGTAATCGTGAACAGTATGGGTCCGGCACCGGCCTTCACATACTCATAGTAGACGTGTCCCCCGATAGAGCCCACCTCCCGGTTCTCCGCCTGAATCCTGGGTTCATGCGAGTAGTCTTCCTCATCGCCCATAGTGTTGGAGACCTCGACGATCTCAGTCTGAGCCACGGATGTGTTCCGGGAGTACCTCCTGGCCCTGTAGTCGATGGACTCCGTTGGGAGGGTCTCCGTGGGGTTAGCCGTCTGTTTGTCGTCATAACTATTCTTGGAGAATGACCTCATTATGGGCTTCCGTTCCTGTTTATCGTTTTCCTCCTCCCGTTCCCCATCGTTCACTATAGCCATGAAGTCGATTCCCTGGGACTGGAGCTCGTTGTATGAGCCCAACCCCAGGCACCGACCCTCTGGGCTTAAGACCAGTATTTGAGTGGCTTTTCGTATGAATTGGATTTGATGGGTGACTACAACTCGGATTTTGTCCGACAAGTACTCCACTATACATCTGATGGAAAGGCAGGTTAAAGGACTGGTAGGACTGGTAGGTGTGTCTCATATGACTATTAATGGCATTACTTATGGAATATATGTTCGGCAACAGAGGGGTCGACAGCACTCAACGGGTCGTCCATTAGTACGATATCTGAGTTGCGATACAAAGCTCTACAAAGAATGTATTGTTTTAGTCAATAGGACTGTCGTATAGACTACCGGTGCCGTGAATGCCATACCGGGCCAAAGTGATCCTAGCTTTCTGTCCACCCGATAGTGAGACCCCTTTTTCTCCGACTAATGTTTTGTCTCTGAAGGGAAATATTTGGAGATCCCTTTCCAGCGCACAGACATGGACTACCCGTCTATACCGGTGCTCATCGTATTCACTGCCAAACAGTATGTTATTTCTGACGCTATTATTGAAACTCCAGGACTCCTGAGAGGCATAGCTAATGGTACCCACAGTTTGTATACTTCCCTCGAGCACCGGTAACTCATTTAATATTGCCATTAAAAGTGAGCTCTTTATGAGAATATAATTTTTATTAATATAAATGTTTTCTATTATTACTAAATCATACATACCTTTCCAGCGCCTACCGGTCCAATAACTGTTAACAAATCTTCAGGTCTTAGATGTAATGATATATTCTGAAGGGTTGGATACGGACTGTCCTGTCATATGGTATGAAAAGTATTAAAATATTTTTTTAAACAAACTATTCATTCATTTCATACTTCACTCCATTTGGCGCTAATATTATTGAACGACAATTGCGGCCATTGTTTGCCATTTGTATCCAAATCTACATTAATTGCATTCAAATCCATTTCCTCCAACTCCAGGAAAGTCTATTTGTATAAATAGTTTTAAAGTTTATTGATTAATTATTTATCTCTGATCACATAACCGTGTTGCGTGTATTAATCTACTAACTATACCATTGTTGTCTAATATGTATATAAAAATAACTATCAATTACTTGTATGCGGCCGCAGGAAACCAGTAGCTCAGCGCCCTGTGCCACGGCCTGTGGGAATTGCAAGGTCATTGTCATACGGAGGGTATTAAACAAGGTCATTGTGACAAACACAGCTCTGGCGGTCAATAGGTTCCCGGTTAACACATATGCGATAAAACACGCGAACACTACTATACGGGAGGCCACCAAATATACCGACAAATTGATTACCCTAAGAAAACAGGCCATTCGTACGCGATTCACCTCGTTCCTGCATTTAGTAAATAACCTTGGTTATTCATCAGTAATTGTTATATTCATCAAGGATTGTCAACTTTCTACTCTCTACTGCAAAGTGTATCGAGTTTTATGGGAAACTATTATAAGTTTTTCATAAAAGTTTTAAAATGACATTAAGTATGACTATAATACAATACTAGCACCAGGGACATACTTTCTAGCGGTGGCCACCAGGTTGGCAAAGGACAGCTCCCAGGCGTACATTTTGATGACTCGCATCCCCGATATAATCTCATTCATGAGCCGCAGTCGACTGTCCGTTAACTGAGCGGTCATTAGCCTATTATTTCAACACAAAAACTAATGACTGCTTCAAGCATACTGACCAGGGTGGTGTAGGGCGTGTCAAATATATTGACAATCTTACCTGACTTTCGAGAAAAGGTTGGCCATAAATGCCTGAAACGGCACAAACAGCAGCAATAGGGCCACACCTACGAAGCAATGGTAGCCGATCTCCGTATACATGATATACACGGCTATCGCTGTCTGTATGGGCGCCACGACTAAGTAGAAGATATCGATTGAAAACTGTATTCAAAAATCACAAATCATTCATAAATCCCGTTCATTACTAGCGCCACAAATATAGCCCATATATGAGAATTTCAATTTTATAGTAGCCTTTCACACAAATCTATATATAATATAGGATTCCATATGAATATCTAAATGCAATGTTTCACACGTTAATTGTATAGAAATGATTCATTTTTATATTCATGTCAATTAATGGAGCAGGCTACAAATAAAATTGCAATTCTCATATCTGGTATACCATATACCGCGTCAAAACGGGTGATATCATTGGACATTAGGTTCACAATGTGGCCGACCGTCGTTTTGGCCAGGGATGCCTGGCTCAGTCTAAGCGACTAATTACCAAAAAAAACATGTAAAATCACCATGATCATAATTACACGCAATTCCATACTTTTTTATATATGAGAGTAGAGGTGGAGGCGCGTAATCTCATACCCATTCGCATGACTAGCATGAGAGCCACGTGGTATAGCAATATGAACAAGGCCGTACTAAAACATAAGGCTCCGGCGGCTACGCACGCGTGTTTGTAGGTGCCATTTTTTACCTTGCTAAAATAGTCTATCACTATGCCTAGTAGCAGGGGCTGGCATATACGTACCACGCATTCCTAGTTTCCATAATAATTATTAATAAAACTATTCTTATTTATTGAGCAAGGTGGTTGTTGATTATTTAAATTTATAGGCTTACCCCCAATGTAAATATAGCCAGGGGCAGTGCATGGTATTTGCCAAATGCCATGATTAATGCCCTCCAGAATTTGGGTGACTTTTTTCGACGTTCATTATTCCAGTGCCTGTAATGTAGTCACCATTTAGTAGACCTCTAATCAGCCCTCCCTTTCATTCCGACTCTATATGTATGAGTGATTTACTGGACTCAATGAGCTCATACATACTTTTCTAGCTCCTGGACTATACGTTGCGACTCGTCGTGTCGGGAGCACCGGAACAGGTCGTCCACATCGAGACGATTCTTACGCCAACCCGTCATAAACACCGGGAATACCCATCTGTTTGTGAATAATTGTCACAAATGTTTGAAATAAACATTATTTCGGAAGTCTTATTGTAATATAAATAATCCAATCCCAATCCTCTCGTCACTATTTTATAGCCCCAACATTAGCCCCGGATTGTACAAATCATTTTTATTATATCTTAATCTACCATGGTAACTTTTTAAGTCTTTCAAAAAGTGGTTTTCCCATTGGAATTACATTAGATTTTGCACAGAAAGTACATAGTAATAATATTGGTGTTTGTAAACTCTATTAATTTCTAAACTAGCCATGATAAAATGAATCCTTTTAAAGAGAGTTTGTAGGATTTGATCTTGATTATTCCCCCAAAGATTATGTCTCTACACCACGTTTAAGACGATGAATAGTCATATTAACACTTACGTGAAAAATACTTTTTGAAAAATATTCGTATTATCCCACCGGGACTTGCGCTTTATTTTAGCACCCTCGTCCATTATTAATTTTAAATTTTGCAAATATGTTTATCTTGCGATTAAAATAAATTACTATTGAGACATTTAATTTTGGATATTTTTAAATATAATGAACTAATTCTAAATAAACTCAATTTACAACAGTTTTATTAATATATTTATTATTTATAATTGAATACCTTATGAAATGATATACTTTATACTGTGTAATTTAATACTTGTTAATACAATTTAAGAAAACATATGTTAATTGTAATATCAACAGGATAAGTAGATAAATAACTTACAATTCATTTGAGATCATTGAAATTTAAGTCACAATATCATCTATTCAAATCATTTATTTAAACCATTATAATCTATAATATAATAGTAACCTATCCCAGGCCAGAGTAATATAATATTAGTAATAATCAATTATTGTCATAATTTACGTAATTTATTAATAGTACACCGGAAACTTTTAAACTTTTAATTACCGTAATTATTTATTTAATAATTTATCTTAACATTAGATCTTAAATCACAAAAATATATAAAAATCATAAAAAAAAGTTTTTATTCGTATTTCTATACATTGACTAAAAATGAAACCAAAGATTAATTGTAATATAAAACACAAACAAGTGATTGAATATAATTATAAATACAAATTAAATACTTAACTACTGTTCCCCGCATACCCTCCCCATACAACTCATGATTAGTGATATTTTTCCAATTAAATTAAATTATATTATAAAAAAATCTTTAATTTATTGTTAAATTATTTATATTATAATAATTAGTACCAAAAGATTATATAAATATTAGATTTGTATTAATTATACAAAATACCATTAATTGTTTACTAATAAAATCTATACAAATGTAATGAAATCTAACTTTTTTTAATAATCAAAAGTGAAGTGACTTTGCGAGTGATATCTAACTCTAATTGCGTTCAAGTGTTAAGTATTTCTCAATAATAATAATAATTATCTCATGAATTAATTAATGTGTTATAAAAATAGTAATAAATTATAAATAGTTTTCAAATGAGGAGTTGGAGAACTTTAACGTGAAATACATAGTGGAGGCGCCGGTAGACGCGGACAAGAAGTCCATTCAGAGCTGCGATAACGAGAGACTGAAAGCCGCGCGTAAGAGGAGTAAGAAATTGAGGCAACGATTGGCCGCAAAAGCGGTTCAATTCGAGCAAAATGTCGGCCAAAAGGGTTCACAACCGGCGCTGTCGTCCAAAAGCATTCAATCCGTGAATAAGAATAAGATTTCGAAGATTTTTAAGGTTTGTATCGGTTTTTGGATTTGATTTTTCACTGTTTGTTGAGTTTTACGAACTTTTTCTAATGATTTTACGGTTTGTTTAGTGTATTTAAAGTGAGTTTTAAATTGATTTTTAAAAATGTTTTATTAATGTGTAGGACTTGTCGACACTGAGCGCCGACACCCAAATCACGGGCCACTGGCCCTCGAATATGACCCACAGTTTGGAGCGGAATCTGAATGAATTGGAAAAACTTTTTCGCGGGAAAGGCGTCACGGATTCGCTGTATTTCCACTCATTAAACGGCACCCAATTGTTGACCAAAATGTTGTCCCGTATTACGAACGGCACGAAAGAGAGGCCGACGTCCCTAACGGACCGCTCGAACGCCAAGTTGGCCGCCGTTTACGAACTGGTATGCAGTCAGCACTGGGATGTCAGCGACTATGTCCTGCAGTCCAACCTCATGATGGAGTTGTTGGACATACTGTGCCATCGGATTAACGTATGAGTTATTAGTTTTTAGTGATTATTGGGCTATATTTTGATGTATTTTTTTGGGTGTTTATAGCTGTTGGACGCGACACTAATCAGTACTACCGGTCCCACGACCTGCGATACAGTGGTCGGCGCCTTATGTCAGCTCTTGTCGACGATTTTCGACACACTTTACGCCCATTACTCGAGACTCGTGGACACGACTGACGACTGTCTGGCGTTTAATCACTTGATTCAAGACGTGATCAGGTATTCCATGAATGCTTTCAACTGTTTTTGTCATTGAATGACATTCTGGTGTCCAATTGACAGCTATATCGTGAGCGTCGGTATGATTGACAAGTTGTCGCTAATGATGGTCAACACGAGGAACAGTATTCGGGATCCGATAGACGACTGTCCGGAGATGACTCAGTGCTGGCGAAGCATTATATCGCTGTTCAGTTCGGTCTCCAAACTAATGGCACTGAAAGTGGAGAACAGATTCGGCTCTAAATACCGACTTCTGCTCTGTGTTGACTACGACTGGAAGGTCTACTGTGTGTAGACACCACAGCACAGAGACTATATACCACACGAGAACGTAAGCCCTCGTGGCCATGCAAGGCTACCACTGCGGGGTGGCGTGGCGGCCGACCATACGCTGGAGTTGACGTTAGAAGTGATACGACTTTTGAATTATGTGTCGCTTCTGGATCTCAATTTCGTTCAGGTGTGTGTCCTATAGTTTATATCATTGAATGGACAGTTAGCTTGCGTTTAGAGGATATTCCTGATGCTAACTGTCCACTCAATAAATGTTTTGATACTTAAGACATGATTTTTATTGTATTTTTTGTTTGATTTTTGATGGGATTTATAGAGTATTTTGGGCGGTGAGGGTCTGTCGGATGTCGAGGCCGTGTAAACGAGTGTGGATGACACCATAACAAGCGTGGTATTTTCCCTTGTTGAGAATTTACTTCACTAAAATAACTAGCCTTTGAAGCAACACGAATTGCTGCTCTTAGTCCATATCATTCATTTTGCATACCATTCCCTATCAATCATTTGTAATCCCTTTCCCCTCACATCACAGACATTACTCCAGTCGGGACAGAGGCCTACAGTCGTGCAGCAGTTGTGTTGCCTTCCCTTCGAGTACTTCAGCGATAAGCGGTTGAGTGGAGTACTGTTCCCCACACTAATCGCCTGTTGCTTTCAAAACACGCCGAACCGTACGATTCTGGAGCAGGAGATGTCGACTCTCATGCTCTCCACGTTCATCGAGTCAACTATAGTGGGCCTACAGTTGCGGGCAGTGGACAGTCATGTCAGTAGTGGTCAGCAAAAGCCCGACGAAGCCCTGGGTATGTGTTTTGTGGCGAATATTCTGTGAGTTTTGTAATTGTTTTAACTGTTTTTGGTTTGGGATGACAGCTGAACAGCGCCTGACGTTTGCGAAACGGTTTCCCAAAAATCGCTGGAATGAAGCGAAGGATTATTTCGAGACTCAGACTCCGGTGGCTGTGGTGTAGGCGCTGTGAACGACCGCTACGAACCTTCCGGTGCCTCATATATCAAGTCATTTGTATGAAGAGATTTGAAAACTATTTATAATTTATTACTATTTTTATAACACATTAATTAATTCATGAGATAATTATTATTATTATTGAGAAATACTTAACACTTGAACGCAATTAGAGTTAGATATCACTCGCAAAGTCACTTCACTTTTGATTATTAAAAAAAGTTAGATTTCATTACATTTGTATAGATTTTATTAGTAAACAATTAATGGTATTTTGTATAATTAATACAAATCTAATATTTATATAATCTTTTGGTACTAATTATTATAATATAAATAATTTAACAATAAATTAAAGATTTTTTTATAATATAATTTAATTTAATTGGAAAAATATCACTAATCATGAGTTGTATGGGGAGGGTATGCGGGGAACAGTAGTTAAGTATTTAATTTGTATTTATAATTATATTCAATCACTTGTTTGTGTTTTATATTACAATTAATCTTTGGTTTCATTTTTAGTCAATGTATAGAAATACGAATAAAAACTTTTTTTTATGATTTTTATATATTTTTGTGATTTAAGATCTAATGTTAAGATAAATTATTAAATAAATAATTACGGTAATTAAAAGTTTAAAAGTTTCCGGTGTACTATTAATAAATTACGTAAATTATGACAATAATTGATTATTACTAATATTATATTACTCTGGCCTGGGATAGGTTACTATTATATTATAGATTATAATGGTTTAAATAAATGATTTGAATAGATGATATTGTGACTTAAATTTCAATGATCTCAAATGAATTGTAAGTTATTTATCTACTTATCCTGTTGATATTACAATTAACATATGTTTTCTTAAATTGTATTAACAAGTATTAAATTACACAGTATAAAGTATATCATTTCATAAGGTATTCAATTATAAATAATAAATATATTAATAAAACTGTTGTAAATTGAGTTTATTTAGAATTAGTTCATTATATTTAAAAATATCCAAAATTAAATGTCTCAATAGTAATTTATTTTAATCGCAAGATAAACATATTTGCAAAATTTAAAATTAATAATGGACGAGGGTGCTAAAATAAAGCGCAAGTCCCGGTGGGATAATACGAATATTTTTCAAAAAGTATTTTTCACGTAAGTGTTAATATGACTATTCATCGTCTTAAACGTGGTGTAGAGACATAATCTTTGGGGGAATAATCAAGATCAAATCCTACAAACTCTCTTTAAAAGGATTCATTTTATCATGGCTAGTTTAGAAATTAATAGAGTTTACAAACACCAATATTATTACTATGTACTTTCTGTGCAAAATCTAATGTAATTCCAATGGGAAAACCACTTTTTGAAAGACTTAAAAAGTTACCATGGTAGATTAAGATATAATAAAAATGATTTGTACAATCCGGGGCTAATGTTGGGGCTATAAAATAGTGACGAGAGGATTGGGATTGGATTATTTATATTACAATAAGACTTCCGAAATAATGTTTATTTCAAACATTTGTGACAATTATTCACAAACAGATGGGTATTCCCGGTGTTTATGACGGGTTGGCGTAAGAATCGTCTCGATGTGGACGACCTGTTCCGGTGCTCCCGACACGACGAGTCGCAACGTATAGTCCAGGAGCTAGAAAAGTATGTATGAGCTCATTGAGTCCAGTAAATCACTCATACATATAGAGTCGGAATGAAAGGGAGGGCTGATTAGAGGTCTACTAAATGGTGACTACATTACAGGCACTGGAATAATGAACGTCGAAAAAAGTCACCCAAATTCTGGAGGGCATTAATCATGGCATTTGGCAAATACCATGCACTGCCCCTGGCTATATTTACATTGGGGGTAAGCCTATAAATTTAAATAATCAACAACCACCTTGCTCAATAAATAAGAATAGTTTTATTAATAATTATTATGGAAACTAGGAATGCGTGGTACGTATATGCCAGCCCCTGCTACTAGGCATAGTGATAGACTATTTTAGCAAGGTAAAAAATGGCACCTACAAACACGCGTGCGTAGCCGCCGGAGCCTTATGTTTTAGTACGGCCTTGTTCATATTGCTATACCACGTGGCTCTCATGCTAGTCATGCGAATGGGTATGAGATTACGCGCCTCCACCTCTACTCTCATATATAAAAAAGTATGGAATTGCGTGTAATTATGATCATGGTGATTTTACATGTTTTTTTTGGTAATTAGTCGCTTAGACTGAGCCAGGCATCCCTGGCCAAAACGACGGTCGGCCACATTGTGAACCTAATGTCCAATGATATCACCCGTTTTGACGCGGTATATGGTATACCAGATATGAGAATTGCAATTTTATTTGTAGCCTGCTCNAAAAAAACCGTATTAATAAAACAGCACTAAAACCACAACTCAATTACCCATACATTTAGAAAAAACATAAAAACTTAACCACAAATCAATCAAAAACCCAAAACCAGTGAACAATAACCCGAAAAAACACCACAAACTCGGGGGGACAGACATCACAGACACTGACTGCCATACCTTCTGCGTCGCCATTTCCTGCCTCTCCTTCTCCTTCTCCTGGAACTGCTGTTCGATCCACTGGTCCTTCGCTCTGCGCCTCAGCTGCAGCTCCTGTATCCTCTGCTGCCTCTCCTCCTCCAAGGCCTTCCGGCGCTCCTCGACCGCCGCCTCCTTGGCCTGCTTCTCCTCGTGCCGACGCTGGCGCTCGTCCTGGAGGTCCTGTAACCGCATCTCCCGGTCCTTCTCGCGGCTCAAAATGTCGTACTTCTTGTTCTGGGCCTCCAATGAGTTGATGAACTGAATCTCGTTTACCTTCGAGTCCTCGTCGTGTGCTTTCCGTACGATTCGGTT
>CAJPVJ010002947.1:0-11917 GCA_905397405.1 Oppiella nova
TCTCTCTCTCTCTCTCTCTCTCTCTCTCTAAGAATCAGGTTTTCTAAGGATTAGCAGTATATTATTAGTGCCTGGTTTCCTTTGAGTTATAGTTGACAGGGGACTTTTGTGCTTTTATAGTTTGCGGCACAAACATGCTAATATTTGTAACTTGCTGATTCTTGATTTGTACCAGGTTTTGTTTTCGGGAATGGTATACATGGCCCACAGGTGCTGTAGAAATGTCGGTGATGTTAAGTGTTTAGTTCGGGTTTCATATAATAAGGTTGTAAGATATTATCGATAAAACATTTAATTATACTAATATTTAATCAATATTTTTAAATTTTCATTGATACTAACTAGGTCAGACATTTCCTGTAGACAACAATGACTGACAATAGGTGGTGGGTACATTATAACAAATATAAATAGGTATTTTCATTTGTTTGATCAATTATTCAGTTTATTGAATCAATGCTGATGTTGTTAAATGTTTTGGTGTTAATATTTATAAGTAATTTAAATTCTAATTAGTAAATTATTAATTGATTTAGGTATAATATATTTAAACAACTTTTTAAAGATTAAATATTTAATAATAATTTAATATATAACCAACTAATCAACTAACTAGTGAGTTAAAATTTTTTGAAATATATTAACAACTACTTCACAAAATAATGCTAAACATAAAATAATTTCAGCTATCAAGAGTAAATAGTATACATCAATTATTTGATTAAGGCTAATTTGGTTATATTCTGAAAGTCTTAGTTGCTTCTGCTCATTATGTGACAATATTTCAGATCTCCATTTACCATAAATACCAGATTCATGTGATTGGATGATGCTAGTTAAATTAAAAATATAAATATAAATACATATGAAGTTTTTAAAATATACTTACATTTTATTAAAATATACTAGCACACCATTATCAAGCAAGTTTGACACAATCATAAAACAACCATTAATATAACTACCATACTTTGAGATATGAATGCTATCAGCTAATTTTTGAGCTCGCTCATTGTCATACATCTGTGCGTATTTTTTAACATGATACTTTAAAGAAATGTGGTTGCTTATGTAGGCCACTCGGCCCTCCATTAAGTTGGTTGATAAATTTTTAAAAAATTCTGGATTGCTCTTGTCAGTAAAATCAAAGTCGATAATTCTTTGATTAAAATTTATAGCCATTTCTGTTTTGTTATCTTGTGCAAATTGATACAGGCCATCTGAATCTTGAACGACAATAGGTACATCCCGGTGTTCATATAGGTCTTCCCATGTATCTATTACATGATCAGGTACATTTGTCACCATTCCCTCTAATATCATGTTACACAATTGCTTGTTGTATAAAAATGAAAATAATAGCCATGCACTTATTATTAATTTACATGGTATTCTCTTAGTGAACTTAATATTTTTAGATATATACGGCGTAAATATTATTGTTGTCAAGTTAAAAATATAGTTAAAGTAGGTTGATGAAAATTTAAGTTTGATATTATCAATTTTTGTTAATATTAACGAGATTGTAATTATAAATAATATAATTACCATACTAACGTATTTATCAACAAATTTAAAGTATTTAAACATGTCACGTTTACCAGGGTATTTGAGGTAGGCTATGTGACTCATTTCATCATAATCTATTAATGCAGTCTTTTTATACCCTGGTCCCAACATGGCCATAGGTTTAATGTACACATCGAAACTTGTTGAATCATATGCACCTAATAAAATATCAGGGGGATTTACTGATAACTCTTCAGAAATCGCAAATGCATTAGCTGCTGGCGTACGAAATTGTAGCCTTGTAACAAAGTAAAATATTAACTAATTTATTATTTACTTCAATTAATTTGAAACATTAAAAATTAAGATATAATATAAATTTAATTTGTATATGATTATTTAAAAAAAACTGCACGTACCATTTATTTTGCCTAGTAGCAAATTTTAATAATAACATTAATAAGGGACCGCAAATATTAAATATATATTTCCCCGTACTGGTGATCGTGGTTGAAATAATTATAAAAGGTGTCGAATCAATGACCTGGATTATCAGGGTCTCATTGTTCACATTTGACCCTAATTTAAGCAATAAATCATCATCTCTTAATTGAACACAATTTTTGATTGCCATTTGATTATTGTGTTGGCTACTTGTTTATAATAATAGACAGTATAGCGAGTATACTCTACAATATAAATATAATTATAAATTAAATAAATTAAACATTTAGCCACAAGAAAATTTTAAATAATAAATCTAGATGCAACTCAAATGCACTAATAAATATTAAATATGATGTTTAGTTATTAAATAGCATTATTTAACCTACAATAATAAATAATATAAAAGCTGATATTTTTTATGAGTTAGTAAGTTGAGAAATGTTTTAACTCAAATACAAATACAGACTGTATTACAGGGCGTTTGGACTTAATTCACATATTGGTTACTCGGATCAGAATCTATTATTGTATAAATCAGTTTATTATTTGTATAGAAAGGTAAAACACGTGACTTAAGTCATACATATATTTCGGTATTCAATGCAAATGTACTGATATTCAGTGCAAATGTGATTTGAATGTTACACCCAAAGTTAATAACAAATCTTGTAAACAACTAGTAATTAAAAAATATTTAATTAAATAAATTATTTTAATATGTATAATGCAATTCCATAACGTCGTTTTCAAAAATATAAATACTTGACTGTGTCATATAAATAAGAATATGAAAAAATCATTTTACCTAGTATCTAAAAAGTGTTTATATAAGCCAGATTAATATAAGGTCAAAGTATTTAATCGGGAGTATGTTATTTTTAATAGGCTACTAGATTTTTAATTAATAGTATCTTTGAAATACTTTCCTTTTTGAACCAAATGATTCATATTATTTCATAATAAGTTAAATATTTAATATATTATTTGCTATTTTTATATTATATTTATAAAAGTCACACCTAAATTAATTTGCCATAATAAATTTATTTATTCACTTTTGTTTTTAAGAAATCTTATTATTTTATATCATTTGAAATATAATAACGACATAAAACTAATTTGTTTATATTTATAATATATAAGTTATATAATATAACACTAATGGTTATAAAATTTTTGCCAGAACCTTTTGTGACGTACAATGAACTGGGAATTTTTGGTATTAATGCAATTAAGAAAATTGTTTTATATACTTTTTTTATTCACATATTTTTGAATGGAAAATCAATATAAACTAATTTGTTTATTAATAAATGCATATCAGAAACAGGAAGGTAGCCCACCCGTTTACAAATAATTGCAAAAAAGCCAACTATACAGTTTAATGACCTTTTTGGACACACGAATTTAGTAGTATACACCCCATTTGGGATCAAATTTCAAATAAAGGTAAAATAAATGCCCCAACTTTTGAAATTTTTTTTATAATAAAAATGCAATATAATTAGTAAAGCTTTATTATCAAGAATTTATATTAAAAATTGATTAGATTAAGTTAAGGGTTTGAAAAATTTTAATCATAATATATTGAATTGAGGTAAATTAAATATTTTTTATTAATCCTTTAAAGGTTAAAGATAAAAAGTAATATTACAATATGATAATAATTAAAGTTCAATCATATAGACAAAACAGAAATTTTATATATATTTAAACAATTTTTATCATAGTTTTAAATGTCAAAAATAAGTTTATTATCAGTAATTAATATATTGAATTGACGCAAATTAAATAAAATATTACGTAAAGAATGTAATGATAATAAATAAAGTTCAATCATGTAGACCACAATAGAAATTATTAATATTTAATATATCTATTATTTCATTATACTCTATATAATGTCTATTGTGGGCTACATGATTGAACTTTTATTATCATATTTTATTATTGAACCTATCTTTAATCTTTTAAGTATTAATTAGAATTTATTTAATTTACGTCAATTCAGTATATTAATTATTATTAAAAAGAATGTAATGATAATAAATAAAGTTCAATCATGTATACCAATACAGAAATGATATATAAATAAGACCTTTTAGAGTTATTGTATAAGAAAATCAATATGACAATAATTTTGATTTTTCAAGTTCTATTCTGCATTAATGCAGAACAGACAACTATATTAAATTATCAAAATTGTTCATTATTAATTAAAGATTTTGCTACTAACCTGACTGTTCTTAACAATAATTTAATAAATTATATTAATCAGACAACTTCTTTAAATGGAACTTGTCCTAAAGTTAATCGCCACAAAAGAACTTCTAATTCATTTGATATAATAAATTTAAACAACAATTTATTTGAATATCTGATGAGTTTAAATGATCAATCCAAACGTTTTAATTAATTTGTAAACTGTACCCAAAACGTGGTTACTTTTATGATACACGAAATTAATTACGATACACTGGAACCAGAATATGGCGAAACGCCGGAATCAGAAACAGAGGGGTATGTAAATTACAAAATAGTTATTTAATTTAGTTAATATTAATAAAATATTTATATTTTATGTATAGACCAAACGATCATCAAGTATTGACAACTACAATTGAAAGAGTAATAAGTGAGATCGAGAAAGTCGAGGGGTACAATATGTTCAAAGAGGTTTGGTTCAAAGAATTATTAAACCAGAATTCAATGTCAATTTACACCGTTACAAAGCCACACATAAAACCATGGTTTGAAAATATGGACAATCCAGAAAACCCCTCAGCATCAAGGTACCGTTGTGCCATTTGCTACAGATATGGTTGTAAACTACGACAAAACTTTAAAGTAAGAGATTTAGCAATTATTACAGAGCATGGCGATATTAAAGCTAATAAAAATGCAAACCGCGAAGCATTAACTAGACATTCAAAAAATCCAATTCATAAAAAAGTTGTAGAATCGGTTGAAAAGTTCGCCGCAGGACAAGATGTTACAAGTGATGGTTTGTTGGAAACTACTGCTAGATATGTGCGTAGCGTTTATACGTTAGTTCAAATGCATAGCAGCTTTGATAAAATAGTTGATTTATACTGGCTACAGTATTCTAACGGTGCTAAATTATATTCAAAGTTTATTAACAAAAATAGTGCAACGAAAATGATGAAAGTTATAAGCAAATTTTTTTTAAAACAACTAATTGAAGACATAAATACTTTAAATTATCCGATTAGCATAATCGTAGATACAGCATCTGAATCAAACCGTGATTATTTAATTTGCTATTTCTCAATGATGCGTAATTTTGAACAGAAATTTATTTTTTATAAACATGAGAATAAGTTCAAACCAGAAAGCTAAAGATTTATTTGATATTTTAATTGAAAACTTTAAAGATGATGGGATAGAAGATAATATTTAAGCTAATTTAGTTAGCTTTGTTTCAGACGGAGCCAATGTATTTCAAGGCGACAAAGAATCTGTAAGCGTAAAACTTGATAACTGGAAATCAAATGCAAATAAGAAACTTTTTAAAACTCATTGCTTTTCCATCAACTACAATTGGCTTTAAATAAATCTTATAAGAAGTTTACATCAGTCCAAAGTATTGAAACCTTTCTAAATGATCTTGGTAATTTCTATTTTGGTCACAGTACCAAACGATTAGCTCGGTTCTACCCTAAAAGACCTAAACCCGAAAAGACCTAAAACCTAAAAGACCTAACCCCCAAAAAGACCCTCGTTTAGAGGAAATCACCGAACAATTGCATTTAAAGCTGTATAAATTTAAAACATGCATAAAATACGATTTATTGCTAGTTCAAGGGATATGTTGAAAGTTTCTATTATCATTTGATGCTGTCTATCAAGATATACGTAGTATTCATGATGACAAAATGTTTACCCAAGAAGTTAGAGATGAAGCTAGCAAGTTTTATTCCATTTTGTTTGACAAAAATTTTATGTACTCTTGCTATTTCGTATATAATATATTGGAAATTTTAGCCAAAGCATCAAAACAATTTCAGGATAGCAAAGCTGTTTTTTCTGATATTCTTAAAATTTTAGATGATTTAGTGGCCGAGTTAACTAAATTGATAACACAGGATGGAAACCATTTGAAAATTTTTATAATTTACTCTTTCTTGAACGTGAAGATGGCATGGATGAAAATATGGCGTGGAGTATGGAAGTTTATGAAAAGTATGTAACAGCTCATGACAAATTTAATATTGTGTTTGAAGAGAAAGATAGAGAAATTTCCAAAAGTATCATCATTCAGAAAAGAATTAATTGAATCAATTATAAAAGAAATAAATGCTATTATACCCAAAGATAAATTAAAACTTTTCAATTTGTTTGATCCTAATTGTGTTGCAGATCTCTCAATTGAACAAAGTGAACATATCACAGAATTATATACTTTATTTGATATTGAATTTGACGATAATTCCATTACTATTATTATTGGCATAATTACTAAAATTTCTGAAACTCCAGTTTGAAAAAATGAAGAAAACTTTTTTGGAATTTTGGAATTATTTTTTATATCATGTTGATGTCACTTGTTATAATGTATCTAAACAACTAATCATGACCTTAATTACATTGCCGTTGTCAAGTAGCCAGTGCGAGACTGGGTTTGTAAATAACAAATTTTAGTTATATTTTAATTGTATATTTTTAGTTTCAGCGTTATGGCATTTATCAAAGATAAATACCGGAGTCAACTGGGCCCTGATGTACTTGATGGGCAACTTCGTATTCGTCAAATTGGTCCGAAATATGCCATTCAACTTGATGCTAACAATATTGCTGCTGAATGGGTCAAAGAGAACGAAATTGTTGATACACAGAGTATTTTTTCAAATAACCCTTAGAAAATACATTAATATATATTTTCAATTTAGAACCAGCAAAAATACCTCGATTAGATGCAGAACCTAGACCGGATCTAATGGAATAATATTACTACTCTATCATTACTTATAATATAATAATCAAGTTATTTAGTTTATATTTATATAATATAATGTGGCAAAATAAAAATTTTAAATATTTTTGATACGGTTTAAGTGGCCCCTAAAAAGGCGGTATATCTACTACTGCACACTATTAGCTTTTATCCAAAATTTTCATTCAGCCCCAAAGCATACTTCCTTCCAATACAATAGTAAACGGGGGGGCTCCCAGGCTGATCAGAAATTAATTAATTTTATTTTGTACATAAATACTGCATAATTATATAATTGTTATTTAATTAAATAAAATTCACAATTAAAATTGTACATTTAAATTTTAATTAATTTAACATAATTATTTTAATACAGATCCCATCCCGATCTTTATAAAAATTTTTATCCCTATCCCTGTCCCAATTACCCATTGTCCAAGTACCTATCTCGATGGCCATCTCATTTTCTACCCTTATCCCATCTGTCCCTGTCTCTATACCTATTCTTGTCCCAAACATCCCCGTCCACCAGTTATTAATCTTATCTTGGTAGTTTTATCCCAATGACTATCCCGATCCCACTTTCTATTCATATCCCTATCCCTCTCTCAATAAATAAAAAAATCACGTTTTCTACGGATTAGTAGCAAATTATTAGTGTCTGGGCTACTTTGAGTTATAATTGCCTTGGTACATTTGAGTTCAATATTAGCCTCTTTCATAGTTTGGGGCACAAATAAGCTAATATTATTAGCTTGCTGATACCGGGAATTGTATACATGTCCCACAGGTGCTGTAGAAATGCCGGTTATGTTAGGAGTTTAGTTTGGGTTACAAGTAAGATATTGTCAAAATAAAACTTTTAATTATACTAATATTTAATTAATTAATTAATTTTTCATTGATACTAACTAGGTCAGACATTTCATGTAGCCAAATAAGACTGACAAAAGGTGGTGGGTACATTATGGTAAATATAAATAAGTATTTTCATTTGTTTGATCTATTATTCAGTTTATTGGATCAATGCTGATGTTGTTAAATGTTTTGGTGTTTACATTTATATGTAATTTAAATTATAATTAGTAAATTATTAATTGATTTAGGTATAATATATTTAAACAACTTTTTAAAAATTAATAAAAATTAAATATTTAATAATGATTTAATATATAACCAACAAACCAACTAACTTGTAAGTTAAAATTATTGTATGTCCCTGTGTTTAAATCTTTGAAATATATTAACAACTACTTCACAAAATAATGCTAAACATAAAACAAATTCAACTATCAAGAGCAAATAATATACATCAATTATTTGATTAAGGCTAATTTGGTTATAGTTGTAAAGTATTAGCTGCTCCTGCTCATTATGCGACAATATGGCAGACCTCCATTTACCATAAATTCCAGATTCACGTGATTTTATAATGCTAAGTTAAAATATAATTATATTCAATTCTCAGATATTAAATAAAGTTATTTAAACTATTAAACTTACATTTTATTAAAATATACTAGCACACCATTATCGAGCAAATTTGACACAATCATAAAACAACCATTAGTATAACTACCATACTTTGAGATATGAATGCTATCAGTTAATTTTTGAGCTCGCTCACTGTTATACATCTGTGCGTATTTTTTAACATGATACTTTAAAGAAATGTGGTTGCTTATGTAGGCTACTCGGCCCTCCATTAAGTTGGTTGATAAATTTTTTAAAAATTCTGGATTGCTCTTGTCAGTAAAATCAAAGTCGATAATTCTTTGATTAAAATTTATAGCCATTTCTGTTTTGTTATCTTGTGCAAATTGATACAGTCCATCTGAATCTTGAACAACAATAGGTACATCCCGGTGTTCATATAGGTCTTCCCATGTATCTATTACATGATCAGGTACATTTGTCACCATTCCCTCTAATATCATGTTACACAATTGCTTGTTGTATATAAATGAAAATAATAGCCATGCACTTATTATTAATTTGCATGGCATTCTCTTAGTGCATTTAATACATTTAGATATATACGGCGTAAAAATCATCGTTGTCAAGTTAAAAATATAGTTAAAGTAGGTTGATGAAAATATAAGTTCATTTTTATTTAACTTTGTTAATAGTAACGAGGTAGTAATTATAAATGATATAATTACCATACTAACGTATTTATCAACAAATTTAAAGTATTTAAACATGTCACGATTACCAGGGTATTTGAGGTAAGCTATGTGACTCATTTCATCATAATCAATTAAAGTAGTCTTTTTATACCCTGGTCCCAACATGGCCATAGGTTTAATGTACACATCAAAACTTGTTGAATCAATGGCACCTAATAAAATATCAGGGGGATTTACTGATAACTCTTCAGAAATTGTAAAAGCATTAGCTGCTGGCGTACGAAATTGTAGCCTGGTAACAAAGTAAATTATTAATTAATTAATTATATACTTCAATTAATTGATATCTGACTATTTAATAGTACAAATTTTGTACAAACTGTGCACTTACCACTTATTTTGCCTAGTAGCAAACTCTAATAACAACATTAATAAGGGACCGCAAATATTAAATATATATTTCCCCGTACTGATGATAGTGGTTGAAATAATTATAAAAGGTGTCGAATCAATTACTTGGATTATCAGGGTCTCATTGTTCACATTTGACCCTAATTTAAGCAATAGATTATCATCTCTAAGTTGAACACAATTTTTGATTGCCATTTGATTATAGTGTAGCAAGTATACTCTTCAATATAAATATAAAATGATAATTAGTAAAATAATTGGTACATGACAATGTTCATATTGAATACCATAATATAAATAATAATATAATTTATTGATATGCTTTTCATATACTTATGGTATCAATGTAATAAACATTAAAAGTAATATATTATAGTGCTAGTATTTAGCAAGTACTATACTTTTAATTTTTATCACTACGATGTAAATTGTTGTGAAATAAATAAAATTTTAATAATATTAATTTTATACTAACGTTCAAAATACTATATTATAATTTAACACACTGCCCTAGTTCCATTACAAAGATAATTACTTTATTTATATGGAATTTTACAAGTCTATAAATAATAATTAAATAATTAATATTAATTTTATTTGTAGTATATATAAAGCAAAAATAAGTTTACCTAATTACATCATATTTAAATAGTATTAATATTTTATATTTCAATTAATTTGAGTACGTTTATCAAAATAAAATAATTATTTTGTGATATAAATATGTACCTAATGTACCATAATGATATGTACCAAAAATAATTACGAAATACAAATTTAATTACAAAATAATGCAATTATGAAAAATGTTTTGTATACCTTTTCATTCATATATTTTTAAATTGAAAATCAATATAATATAACTTATACAGTATGTTATACATTAATAGCAAATTAAGTTAATAGTTTTTGCTTAATTTATACATTATTACACAATTCTATAATTTCTATTTAATTAAATAAAATTCAAACTTAAAATTGTACATTGAATTATGCATAAAATTTTTAATTTATCTTCTATAGTAAACCACAATCATTTTAATACCGGCTCCGATACCCACTCACATGAGATCTCGATCCCATTTTCTATCCCTATCCCAACTCCTGTCTATATCCATGTTCATAACCCTGTTCCACTTTATATTCCTGTTCCAGAACCTATCCCTGTCCATTTCCTCTATCTCAATTGTCTTTTTTTCTTGACCATATCATCCCCACCATCCAGTTAACTAATCCAATCTTTGGACGTCTTGGTAGTCCTTTCCCAATCACGTACCCGTTCCCACTCTCTCTCTCTCTCTCTCTCTCTCTCTCTCTCTCTCAGAAAATCACGGTTTCTAAGGATTAGTAGTATATTATTAGTGTCTGGTCTACTTTGAGTTATAGTTACCAGGGTACTCTTGAGCTTTTATAATTTGCGGCATAAACAAACTAATATTTTTAACTTGCTGTTTCTTGATTTGTACAAGGATTTTATTGTTATCGTGAGTGGTAAACATGACCCACAAATGTTGTAAAAATGTTAGTAATTTACGATGATGGTAGGTGTCTCATACGTGTTTCATCTAATAAAGTTGTAAGGTAATGTCAAAATCAAATTTTAAATTATACTAAGATTTAATAAATACCTTTCTTATAGTTACTTACTAGGTGAGATATTTCATGTAGTCACACAGACTCGCAATAGGTGGCATGTACATTATGGGAAGTATAAATAAAATTAATCAAAATAAGTAATTTTATTTTGTTTGATCTATTATCCAGTTTTGGATCAATACTAATGATGTTAAATGTTTTGATGTTTACATTTTCAATAAGGTTTTGCATTTAAATAAGTCTATATTTTAATTAAATTAATATTTTTATATTATTTGATATAATAATTAGTACATTAATATACAGTAGATCTATATTTTATTTACATTAATAAGTTTTAAGAACTTTTAATATGTATAGTAATTAAACAAAACAATTAATGTAACAAATATTTGTAGACTAATTATTTAGCAATTTTAATATAATTTTCAAATATTCATTATGATCATTAGTAAAAGTACTATGCTAGAAACATGGTACAATAATTCAAGAATTAGAGCAATAATACAAATAGTGCTAAAATAAAAATAAATATAAAATATTTCGTATATTATTGATAATGATATAATATCATAAGTACATAAGGGTTTACGAATTTGTTCCCTGAACATTTTTATATAAAAATTATTATTTTCCAAAGCATGTGCCAACCATTTGCTGTATAAACCGTATTCACGAGTCCGTATTATCCTGTTGATAATTATGATACAGTATTAATAAATTATCTATATTAATCAAGTTTTCAATTCATCTTAAATTGCATATATTATATGAGCTACGTACACATTATTAAACTTATCTAGTAGATTCTTGTTCACTTTATTGGATATAGGAATTGAATAGCCTTTATAATAACTTCCATATTCCGAAA
>CAJPVJ010002949.1:0-11911 GCA_905397405.1 Oppiella nova
CGGTAAAGTTATTTGTGAACAATAAATGTTAAATTCTTTAAGATAACCCCTCATTGTTAAGGATTATATTTATTGATACAAAAAGTAATAGTAATACAGTATAGATAAATTATTTTCCTAAATGAGGATTATATTGATTATTTATATCATAATCTAATAATTTATTGAAAATTAAATCAATATTTATTACACTTAAAAGATACAATAAGATTTATTAGTCTAAAGAGGTGGTGTTTGCCGTAATATTTAGTGTATAATTTTGTATTTTGAAAAATTATTAAAACTATTTTTGTAGTTCATCAATAAAAAAAGTAAAATACAGTAGTATTAAATCATCTGGAAATCAGAGTTGTATAAAACTCGTTACGAAATTATGTGTTAAGAATTCAATTCAATGATACTTTGATTTGAATTTTATTATTCATATTTTGCTATTATAGGGTAATAATTTTTCAAATATTTTTTTAATTTAGAGATTTTATGAATAAAATACAGTATATTCATTTTATTTGAATATGAATTTTATTGAATACTTTTCAAATGAAAAAAATTGATTATGTTATATCGTACTTACTGTATTCATTACAATATAGTCTACCCACAATAATATTCTTAGATTTAAAAGAAACTATAATTTGTTCAGATTTTATAATTTGATAATTTAAATTAAATAAGAATTACTCTTTAATATTTGGTGTCTCAAATTATTTTGATAAATACAAATGGCTTTTTAATTAAGAAATAATGCTATAAATTTGTCATAATACTGAATTTAAAATATTTTGAAATTATTTATATTATGTTTATTTGAGAGAGAGAAAGAGAGAGAATATTTTATTCTTAAATAATTTAAAACCACAATAAATGTGATATTAACATATTAACCTAAAATTATACAGTATGAACATTAAACGAAAATATTTATTAAAACAAATAGAATTTAAAGAGTTTTAAGATTTATAAAATCTCTCTCTCTCTCTCTCTCTCTCTCTCTCTCTCTCTCTCTCTGATACACTTTTATCAGTGAATTCTTAAAATTGAGTTCATAATTAAACTTTTGGTTTTAATCAAATTAGAGTAAAAGCTATAAATAGTAATAAAATTGAAGAATAAAATAAACATAAATATTCCGCATTTTATATTACGGTACATATTATAATAAAATTTTTCACTTTACATAATATCTTTACTTGATTATATTATATAGATTGATAGAACTAGTTACAGGATTAACATTTTGTGATATTATGATATAAAAATAACCACAAATTCTCATCATTCCTACACAATAAACCCCAATATAGATAAGATATACACAAGAAATCTCTTTTCATATAAACAGTGAATTAATTTAATATATTTATTTATTTATTGTTCACTAATTATAATAACCCATTCATTCACATGTTTGGATCTAACAGTGTTTTAAACTTTAGTTTTGGTACTCTATTCCTTGTAATAATTACCGTTTCATTGCCAATATTTATCACATAAATAATTAATGTTTGAGTTGTTATACCTGTATTTTAAATAAAGATTATTTAAAGATTTGAATTATTTAGCTCTAAAATTTGAGAGTAAATATTAAATAAATATTTTATTATATTATAGAAAACATCTGGGTATTTCTTATTTTTACAATCCTATTAATATATGTGAGATTATCGTTTATCACATTCATGTGTAACTTAATATTAACCCTTATTTAAAGTATAGTATTAACTGTTATTATTCAATGAGAGTATTCTTACTTAATAAACTAACTTTATATTTATTAAAACTATCATACGAAAAATACTCTTGTTTATGAAAAAATTAAAAACCTATCAAATAAAAATAAAAACTAATTTAAATAATCACTTGAAATGTCATAAAAATATATTTTGACAAAAAAGATAATAATTTTTGTTTATATTAAGAGAAACCTCTTATCGGCACATAAATTGAATATTAATTTCTTTTCTTTTATTTCTTAATTAACTCCTTATATATACGACTGGAATGGCTATTGGGGTCACCACTCATACCACTCGTACAAACACTGAACACAACTCGTGTGAATAAACGACAAAACTTGTAAACTGTGCGCACACTTATGCCACTTGACATGCATTACCGCCTCCACCGCCGATGTCGACCACATGATCACATGATTATTGGCAAAACTACAGGCACTGTATTTGGGAAAGCCATGCGATTATAACTACTTGAATCAGTCCAAGTGCTATACGTTGGATGGCGTGGACGAGGCCTATGAGTTCGCACGACTGCAACAGTCGATGGAAATGGTAGGCTTTTCGCCGGAGAAACAGCACCGGTGCTTTCGGGTGCTGTCGGCCGTGTTGCACCTTGGTAATGTGCAGTTTGCCAAAAAGTCGACTTATCACTCCGACGAGACGGTGCTCATCAGCAACCGGCACGAGTTGGACGTCATCTCGAAGTTGTTGTTAGTGAAAGAGGAGACTCTGCTAACGGCGCTCACCTGTAAGCGCACCAAAGCTGCCAAAGGAGAGACACTTGTCATCAACTATAAGATGCCCGACGCCATAGCGGCTAGGGATGCAATGGCTAAGTGTCTGTACGGTGCACTATTCGACTGGATTGTCATGCAAGTGAATCACGCGCTCCTATCTAAGAAGGATTACCGGGATCATAAAGGTAAATTTTTATTTCATTTATGTTTAACACACACACAACCCTCTATTCTCGAGGTTTACAGTAATTTTCGTTTTTGAATTACCCGGCTATACAGGGTATTTAATAGTCCATATTTTGCTTATATAGATAATACTTGGAATGGTCTGAATTATTTATTTGTATTTGTAAAATGTATACAGGAACTTTACTCTCCAGATTGTTAGTAAGTTAATGCCCTAACGAAACGCGTTATCAAGCTAATAATTACCGTATATTAGTAAATGTTGCAAGTATTTATTTACAAATTATCTATTGGAAACAATTTATTAAATGAAAGCATTTATTTCAAATTATACTATTTACTTTATAGAATATTTTTATAATCTATATTATTTTATGTCAACCTAAACTATATCAATACATATTGTGTAAAATATTTTAAGAGATTGTGTTTGGAAAAGTTGATACGAATTTTTGCTTTGCAACCGTACTGTATATTTTTAACCGTATTATCACTGAAATTTCATACATGACAAATAATATTTTGAATTCAATTATTGATATTATGTTGTATCAATTCATAGAATAGACATTTGAACTATTAATTCTATTGATAATTTAAACGTGAATTTAGTTAAATATAAAAATTAATTTAACTTATTGACTCATTTAGTTAAATTTAGATCAATTATAAATCATTGATAATATTATATATTTTACTATAATTGTGTCATTTTATCTGTTATTTAGATAATTATGCAAAATTCTATATTAATATTCTATTATTATATTTTGAAAATGGGAATAGTGTATTGATTCATTTACTGGTTAGACTTTAAATAGTTTGTATCATTTTTCCCATGTCAAACCTATTGCTGGATAACTTAACTCATCTGTGTCCATGGTGTTTGCATATACAAATAGACAGTATTTATACTTCCTATTTATATTAAGCTTATTTTGTGTATTGTAGTGAATATGCATTTTATTAGGCAATATTTGTTTAATTAATTATTTTTTATTTTTGAATCCAAAAAAATAAATAGGAAGTAAATGCCATTTTGTATTAAAAAGACTAATTTTTCAGTTATTTTTATTTACAAATATTAGGATAAAATCATATTTTAACTTAGTTTATAATAATTTATTTTTTATCAAATACTTATGTTCTTGTGTTTGATATTAGTTATATTATATTATTATATAACTTATATATACACATACAATACAATACCATACAATAAATATTTAATATTACAGGCTAACCTAAACTGATATATTATTATATCGTATAAAACTATTATTAACAAACAATTAATTAGTATAAAATGAATAAAACAAAACATAATTTAACAAAAATATGATATATCGATATAATCGAGCAAGCAAAAATATAGTATTGGTATAAAGGTATAACTATAAATTATAAACTAAAATGTTAGTTTTTATATTGAGTACAAAAATTTGTACACTAGACGGTAGACAAATTTAAACTGGGTCTACCGAGTAATGACAGGCAATGATAGGACCTACAGTATGATGATAGCTTGCGATTTACCGTATAATGTGTTGACAATAATATGTGAGGACTTCCTATTTACACACTCACATACATACTGTGTAAACATCTTCACACATGTCATCCCTATATTTTACAAACATTTCACGATAGTCTCTGAGTATTATCGTAAATATTATATAATACAAATAAGTATTTATATTATGTCTACAATATTGCGGCATAATTTCCGCATAAACAATATTCAAGATAAAATTTAATAGAAACTGATTGAATATTTAAAAAATAATTAACTTTTATACCGAAAAATATTTTCCTATTATTTTTAGAATAAAATTTTAATTCTAACAATTCTAAGTGATTTAATTTTGTTAATTTTGAATTATTTTAATGATATTATTTCTTGTCTGTTACAATAAATCAGTAAATATTTATGGCGGCACTAGAAATATAAAGTTGTAATTTCTTTAAAATATGATTAAATTTAATACAACTTAATCATTTGAAGTTATACATAAATTTAAATTAACTTAAAATGAGATGAAATTGTACATTAGCTAAATCTGTGTTGAGCTTGCTATTATTTTAAATTAATAGAAAAATCTATCTGAAATAATTTAATTCATTTTATAACTGGGTTTTAATTGATAAAATATTTTCACCTCTATAACGAGTTACAATCGATTTTTACAATTAAAAAAGATCTCTCAATCTTTTCATTTAAAACCAGTCAATCATTTGGGACATAGAAGTGATAATTAAAAACTATTTTGAAAGCTATATAAAGATCTTAAAACTTGGGATTATATGTTATATTGATATATTTCCGGAGTTTGTCTGTCATAATAAACACTTAATTGCTGGTAATTTTTTAAATAAACCAAAATTAAGTTAAAGTGAAAATGTTTAATGAACTGGTGCCTAACTTGTACCTAACTGTGCTTGTTGATTTACCTTATGCCTAACAGGTCACTATATCGGAGTGCTCGATATATTCGGTTTCGAGGACTTTGGCGATCAGAACAACTTCGAGCAGTTTTGCATAAACTACGCGAATGAGCACCTACAGTTTTACTTCAACCAACACGTGTTCAAATACGAACAGGAAGAGTACATTCGCGAGTCCATCAATTGGCGTAATATAGACTTCATCGACAACGTGGACTGCCTGACCCTTGTGGAGGGCCGTCCACACGGCCTACTGTACCTGTTGGACGACCAGTGCCAATTTCCGGGCGCCACCAACGACACTGTGCTCCAGAAGTTCGTGAACCACCATAAGGGCAATCCGTTGTTCGAAGTGCCGCCGAGTCGACCGGCGCCCGGCTTCGCCATCAAACACTACGCCGGAAAAGTCAAGTATCAGATCAGAGACTTCCGCGAGAAAAACATGGATCTCATGCGTCCCGACATCGTGTCAGTGCTCAAGGTTTCGCAGTTGGCGTTTGTCAGAGAACTGGTGGGCGCCGACCCATTGGCCATATTTCGGTGGCAAATATTGAAGGCCTTCTTTCGGGCCTACTTTATATTCACTAAATTAAGGGAAATGTCGAAAATGAAGAGAGGTATGTCCCACACCTACACACCCTCATTGTCTCACTCTATACTCTATTTGAATCACTCACTAATACCTGTTGCCATCCATCCAATCAAATGGCATTTCTAATCATTTCTAAATTTATTTAATTCTTCAAATCTTTTCAATAGTATTATACGATTCTGTATGAAATGTTTGCAGTTTTAAAAATATTGTTACTACCGGTACTACTATTTCTTAGATTAAGTTATGCAAAGTCGGTATTTTATGATTTGATATTGTGATTATTTGTACAAAACATTTAAACTTTGCTTACGATTTCATCATTTAATTTGTAGGACTAGACGTTATATTCAATTTTATTTAAAGAGAAATGTTGTCATCTAATAACAGATGATATTCTAAACAAATCTTATATTTATTAATTATTCCCTTTTTTGGTGACAAATCTGTTCCCATTTCTCTCTCTCTCAACAATTAATTCTAATATTTGTTATATTTGTTAGTACCGGTATATACTTTATGTAATTGTTAGCATAATATTAAATATCTTTTAAACACTAATGAATAAATGCTTAGAGTTTATGATAAAAATTAATTAAATGCCTAATTCTGTATTTTATCGGTGAATACGTAGGTCTGAACGATAACTACATAATAAATGAGATCTCAAACACTCGTAGGAGTCGCACGTCATTTGATGGCAAAAGGTTGTTGCAGTAAGTCATGGATTTGTATGCATTAAACACATTGAAAGAAACATCTATTTTAATATTAATACCAAAATGGATTAGTTTTTACTCCAATTATATTCAAAACACACAGTTATTAAACTATTAATTATCGGATTATACTTACCGTATATTTAATGTACAGTATGTTTAAAACCAAAAACCAGTTGCATGTGTCTTACAGTATATCGCCTGCTATTGAATCTGTGTTAAAGTGGCAATTTTATTCCCATAAATTAAAAATGTTAGCTTGCCGGAATTTTAGTGATTGACAATTGCCTGTTAACTCTATTTATTTGAAATGTATGCCATTACTATTAGATATACAATTGTGTTTAATCTCGAGTTAGATATGTGTTAGTTAAAATAGCTTAGTTAAATACTAAATAACTTACAATGTGTTACATTACAAATAACCATTAATATCATCATATCCTCAATGAATCAGACGCTTTACTAATGCAACGAATGTATTGTCTGAATGTGTTTCATAATAATCAGTGGCCGTCCGGACACGGCTAACGGCACGGGCGGACCGGGACGTAACGGGTCTGACGGCACGATTCCCACGGCTCCGGTTTCGCGCATATCAAAGGCCATACTTAGCAAACAGGCCCTCTTCGGGGCGGTGTCGACACCGCAATGCATCCGAGGGTCACTCGTAAAGACCTCCTCATCTTTGTGTCCAATGCATGGAAGCCAACACTCCCTGTGCTCTAACGACGCCAAAGTGCTGTCCAAAGCCAATAAAATACTAATGTATGTCATATGTTATCCATCCCTCATATCAATTGCATGTCCAGACTTCACAATCCCTTCAATATCCTGATGCATAATAAACTATTCTGATATCACATGAACTTTGCATTGACAGTAGTTTTAACTATTCGGGGTTACTTAAATTTATTATTGTTTTTAATATTATAGTCTATATTTTATAGATATTTTTAAGTGTGGTTTCTATAGAAGTAATTAAATTTATGATTTCATTGCTATATTTAAAAATATTAAAGAGGACTTAAATTTTTCAGTCAAATGTGAGTTAAACAATTATACAGTATACAGATACTAGCAAGGAAACTTATTTTACAAACTAATGTTTCGAATATCAAATTTGAATTTGCTAATATAAATATTTATAACTCAATACTTTATGAGCTTTATAAAAATTAAATGTCAAAATCTTTAATACCGGATATGGATGGATAGGAAACACAAGACAATAGCCCAACAAAAGCTACAAATTAAAAGCAAAGGCATCGAGAAGTCGATCAAAAACCTGAAAACACTGAAACAACTGATGGCGCCCACGACAGGAGCCAGTAGTCACTCGCAGCCATATCACGGCAAAGCGCACAACCACCACAACACGATATCCCGGTCGGGGCGTAAGCAGACCCCCACCGTCACCCACCAGTTCCAGTCGTCGCTGCAACAGTTGATGGAGGCGCTCAATCTGGCCAACCCTTTCTTCGTGCGCTGTATTAAGTCGAACGGCGATAAGATAGCCAACCATTTCGATGATGTACTGGTGCTCTTACAGCTCAGGTATACCGGTATGTTGGAGACGGTGAGGATCCGACAGTCGGGGTATAGCGTGAGACTCAGTTTCGACGAGTTTATACAACACTACCGCATACTACTGCCCAAAGGCCTGTTGTCCAGTCAGTCCGATGTCAAGCAGTTCCTGTCGCTCATGAATCTCAATAGAGATGACTATCAGATCGGAAAGTCTAAGATATTTATGAGGGAATCAGAGAAACTCATACTCGATGAGAGACTACACCAGGAAATACTCAGACGTATTGTCACACTTCAGCGATGGGTACGGCATTTGTTGTTGTTTATAATTTTTGTGCACTGCATGTCCAAGCTTACCTAAAACAAAGTTGAGATGACTTATTTTAACTTTAAGTTAATTAATTGTTTAATTAGTTTTAAATAAGCGAATCCTTAACCTGGTTCAAGCATCCAGTTGACATTAATTTGTCAAATATAGATAAACTGATTTATGCATAAACTAATAAATTGCAATAAAATTTGGTGCACCGGTAGGTGAGGACGTGGTTGTTGCGCAAGCGGTTCAAGGAGATGAGGGGAGCGGCTATTATTATCCAGTGCCACACCAGACGATGGATGGCTCAACAAAGGCTGTCCCGACTGAAAAGGATCGCCACATACGAGAATTGGGCCGCAAATTGCATACAAAAGAATTGGAGATCTTTTAAACAGAAACAGTGGTTCGAAAGGCTGAGGCAGTCGACGGTGGCCTTCCAGGCCCACTGCAGAGGCTTTCTCACCCGCACACGACTCGCCTCCACCACTGCCACCACAACCGCCGCAATGCCTTCCACTCATACATCCGTTCCCACACTCGACACTAAACTGAGTACAAGTGCGGCCATTATTACTGCCATTCCCGAGGCCGACAGTCTCACCAAACTGTCTTCCGACCAATCATTACATCACTTCCGCACAAACGAGTCTCAAATACCTATGGATTCTCAATCGTATCACTCGGACGAGGCTTTCCTTTCGAAGGGATCGTCACAGGTATGTGTGGGCACAACACCTATCTATATGTTGAGACAGATGTCATTATTTACAGTTTTATCAATATTTGGATTAATTTTTAAATATTTTTGTACAACAAAAATAGGAGGAGTTGTTGGACTCACTGCCCATTCAATGTAGTACTCAATCATCATCGCTGCCACACCTGGACGTGAGGCCTAGACATCGGATGGTCGGCACTGAGCCAACACTTGCCGATCAAATTCGGGCCAAAGAATCAGAGGACTCGTCGGGTATTCACGAAGACATTGAGGATTCCGATCCAGACTTGCCCTGCGCTGGCAGTATAGGTGCCGGCCGTCTGCCGCCTGTGATGCCCCACAAGCGCCTGTCCACTGATAGACCACTGCAGGCGTATGACGCCGAGGAGGAGGAGGACGAGTCCGAGTTGTTTGGTGTTGAATACGATCGTGAATTAGAGGATAAATCACGACTTGATAGGCGCCGCAATCGAGTCGTACGCAAACTGTCACTCAAAAAGTCAAAATCTAGTAAAACAGTTGCAGAGGACAAGACTGTCGGACAAGACTTGAGTCCAACCAAATACGGCGACACCAGCAGAGATCACAGACAGGTATGTGTTGTTGTTAAGGGCCACCCTCTAAATCAATTGTTTTATTTTGTGTAAACTAACGTTACCCTGGTTTTATGGTGTGTTAACAGATACATTATCATTAATTATATAAGTATTGTTTATAAATATTGTGCTGGCTAGTTAAAAACATCTTAGTTACCAATACCTTATTGAGTATTGCGTGATTTAGTATTTAATAATGACTTAATTAATGGCGTTTGCAATGAATTAACTGACGATTAATATGTGTTTACAGTTAACGAAGATATCGAGCGACTCATCGGCATTGATATCCACTCATAAGCAACGGATTCAACACTTTGTGGAGCCTTTAGAGCCTCAGAATGTGGTAAAAGAGGCGAAACTGTCCAAAACGGGACTAACATCTCATGTGACAGCCAGTGGACAGCCTGCGCCACAAGTCAAGAGCTCGTCATCCCTGAGCGATAGTGTCGGTGCCCTTCAAAAGGCTAAGAAAACACTGAAGACTTTCATTGGAAAGAGTAGTTCATCGGAAAAGTGGGCTAAAAGTCAAGCGAAAGGGTCGCACTCGTCGATGCAAACGGCCGTCTGCTACGACTCAGGTCCGGAGGAGGTGTCGCTGTTGTGCTCGTCTAGTCATAGGTCGGCGCAGGGGAAGCGTCCGTCCAAGTCATTAGAGCCGATGCCCGCCCCGCCTGTACCGCCCGTCAGAGACTTCTCGCTAATGAACGGCCACTCCATGCGCTCTCAGTCACAGTTCCGGTCGGGAGAGTTGTGCGCCGTATGTGAGAACGCCATGTCCTTTAGGGGTCAACCCACGGGCGCCGGTGTCCGGTGCGACGAATGCCGGCTACTGTTCCACAACAAGTGCGTCCACTCTTCCCATCAGATCCCGTGCCGATCCAATTTGACTCAACACTCGGCCTCAGCCTCTGCCGTAATGTTGGCTCCTATTAATGGTCAGTCGGATCACACATTTCATAAATATCGTACACTTTCTATAATTTTAAAGTCTTGAATGACCTTGTCCTTCAATGTCTTAATAGACTGTCATGCTCATTTGCAGTCATGATCAAGGTAATTAATTAAATTTGTTGATTACGTCTGTTGCAGCAAACCCTTCAAGACCTCCGCGCTCTAAGAATCGAAAGGGCGGTAAAAATTGGCAAAAACTATCGGCCAAAGAGAATACCGGCGCCAATGCCAACGCCAACGACACACCGTCGACCCGCTCGCAGTCAGTACGCGACAGCCAAACGAGCGCCGGTGGCTCGGGATGGCTGGTGACCCGGACGGCTGAGTTCGTCGATCCCCGCGATATATTGATCACCGATTGTGACGAATTGCAAGTAATGGACGCCTTTATCCTGAAGAAGGTCTATGAGATGGATGAGGAGAAACGCCGGTCCCATAAGGAGTCTACTGTTGATGTGGTGTTCAAACTGGCGCTCAAGGAGTTCCGCTCCAACTTAATCTCTACTTACTCTGTGGCCGCACAGGACGGACATCTCAAACTCACCTACAAAAACCTTATCGACCATTTCGAACAGGTATTTGTTTGCATATACAGTGCTGTACTGTTCTGGCCAGGGTGGTTTACAGTAAGACAATGTCTGTTATTAAGTTATCAATTGAATACTGAACAGTCAGTGCTTTCTGTAGACTCAATGCACTATTAATTGAACATTGAATTGATTGTAACTGTAATGACCTCTTTAGGTGATCCGCAATATATGTCAGAAGGAGAACACATGGAAGTCATTTCCAGTGATAATGGGTGTCAACGCATTCCGTGGATATTTGGATCAATTGAGACACAAACAGATGGAAATGAGAGGCGATAGAATTGTGACGAATTGCAAGTAATGGACGCCTTTATCCTGAAGAAGGTCTATGAGATGGATGAGGAGAAACGCCGGTCCCATAAGGAGTCTACTGTTGATGTGGTGTTCAAACTGGCGCTCAAGGAGTTCCGCTCCAACTTAATCTCTACTTACTCTGTGGCCGCACAGGACGGACATCTCAAACTCACCTACAAGAACCTTATCGACCATTTCGAACAGGTATTTGTTTGCATATACAGTGCTGTACTGTTCTGGCCAGGGTGGTTTACAGTAAGACAATGTCTATTATTAAGTTATCAATTGAATACTGAACAGCCAGTGCTTTCTGTAGACTCAATACACTATTAATTGAACATTGAATTGATTGTAACTGTAATGACCTCTTCAGGTGATCCGCAATATATGTCAGAAGGAGAACACATGGAAGTCATTTCCAGTGATAATGGGTGTCAACGCATTCCGTGGATATTTGGATCAATTGAGACACAAACAGATGGAAATGAGAGGCGATAG
>CAJPVJ010002950.1:0-11911 GCA_905397405.1 Oppiella nova
TTTCCCAAAAACTGGTAGTATTGGCGTAATAATGATAAATGTGGTGATCATTCAAAAGCCCACTATTTTCCAATATATTAGTATTCATTTCATAATAATATTTGCCTTTCAATTGTTGCCAGTATTGTATAAATGATGACTCGTATAAACGTTGAGTTCTATGTGTTAAATAATAAAATACTCTTGATACAATTATAATATATATAATTTATTTATTTCTCACATGTTATCAATTTTCTTATTAAATGCAAACTCCGGTCCATAGCATAGGGGTGTTGTCAGGATTGGCAGATAAGGTTGGCCCACATGTATGGGTATAAACCGGGGTAAAAAGGGTACCAAAATATATATCCATATCTCGTCCTGAACTATAACTATGTTATCGAAAAATGCCAAAAAGTTTTGCGGATTATCCACTAATCCAAGTGCTGTGTCTATCATTGAATCCCATTGTTTTAGTTTATTCCCAAACTTTATAAACTGTTGTCTGAAATCCTGGTCAAAGTGTTTGTGAAATTGAGGTGATCTCCACTCATCGTAATAGTATTTATCGGTAAACACACGGAGCCTATCATCCAATATATCATCGATTCATCACATCCCTGTTCACCATATTTACCAATAATTCGTTGCGAATAATGGCCACTAATGGAGAGATACAGGCGATCCATAAAATGTACAAAAAGTTATAAAAACCCAGAGATTCTGCGATTCCGAGACATGGCTTCAAAAATACAGAGATGTGTCTCATAAATACCTTGTTTTTATAAAATCTTCGGTTAACTATTCTATCGGTAATTATTATAATTACAGTTGAAATCAGTATTATTATCCAAACATTTCTGTCTAAAGCTTTCCAAATGTCCAAAATCGGTGGCAAAGGTTTATTGATGTTAACACTGATGTAATTCATGAGGTATGACATGTATAGAGGTTTTGCACAATTAAAATGATTGACATCCCTTTCCCAAACATAATTCACTGGTGTGTTGTCTAAAGCAGTCACTAATCCCTGTCTAACCAATTGGTTATCCAGTGTTTCATTATCTCTACTCTCGGGACACGTGAATACATATGTATTCTTTCTATGAAATGCAAAACATTATCATTTTAATGATACTAAACATTCATAAAAAAATATTTAAAAATAAGTAGTATTTATACTGCAATGTCGTGTGTTTTCAAAATGAAAGTATTGTCCGGTTTTGGCATTTGTTGATAAGTGGGCCCATAATTGCAGTCAATATAAGTCATGTTAACATTCAACACATATTTGTGCCAAAATCCATAAGTATGTGATGATATGTTTTCGTAAGCATTTCGATATAATTTAATTAAAACACGATAATTCAAGCAGAATAATAATGTAAAGTCGTATTTTAAAAGTGTAGTAGATACAATAACTCCGATAATTTTACAATTGTATAAAGTCAGTCAAGTGAATCTGCAACGATCATTTGTTTAATAGCTCGCTTATTAATTGTAGCTAAAATCTATACTCTGGCACATTTAAAGTTCATTATTAGGTAGCCCTGAATAAACAAGAATATTCTGTATGAAATAATTGCAGTCAATATAAGTCATGTTAACATTCAACACATATTTGTGCCAAAATCCATAAGTATGTGATGATATGTATTCGTAAACATTTCCATAAGATTTAATCAAATCACGATAATTCATACTCAATAATAATGTGAAGTCGTATTTTAAAAGTGTAGTAGATACAATAACTCCGATAATTAAACAATTGTATTAGTAGATTGTAATATTTATAAATTAATGTTCAGTGTAATTATTAATTATCCTTAAATACGTGTTATAATTGGCTATTTTATAATAAAGGTATGAAATAACAAAATGAAATTACTAAGTGATTGTTTTACAGCTATACTGTACTGGTACATTTAATGAATTTTCTAATTTACATATTGATTTTAATTGTTTATAATATTAATATTAATATTAATATTAATATTGTAATGCATCGTAAAGGTTGAATGTAATTACCCTACTTAGTTTATTAAATATACATCTGATCTGAATTTCTAATTAGTAAAAACCAGTGTTTACATATAATATTATATTAATGTTATTGCGTAATTCTCTCTCTCTCTCTCTCTCTCTCTCTCTCTATTTACGTATATTTTATATACATATTTAAATATATAATTAAAAACATTGTTATTTGGAGTAAGTTGAAGTAAACAATATCTAAAATATATACCGTAATACATGTTAAATACAATAGTTGTACTTTATTTTATTACATTATATGAAGGTGATTATAATTATATATACAATTATATTTTATTTTAAAATAAAACCTTTATAATAACTTTGAAATTAGTTTAATTTTTAATTGATTAGTCAAACATAATATTTAAAAAAGTAATTTTAATATTATATAATCTGTAATATTAAAATAAAAAGCAAGATAAAAATGTTACACATAGCAAAATATAATGTTTTAATTTGAAATATCTTTTCATGTCTAATCGATAAAAAATTCAATTAAGATATTTCGTTATGAAAATATTTATTCAAGGTTCTATTATTTAGACAAACTAATATCTTACAATTTGTTAGCACACAATTTATAAAACAATGAATTAATTCTATAAATAATTTTATTATGTCCAAAACTTAAAAACTATGTCTTTAATCTAGGTTATTACAAATTATAATTTGTTTTGTATGACTAGATACGACAGTTTAACAATATATAATTTTATAATATTTAAGCAAGCATATTCGACGAGACATATAACCAAACAAAATGTGAGACTATATATTATAAATATGAACATGGATTGTATTTTATCCAGTGATAGGCTTTCATAATTAGAGGTTATATTAGCATAATAATGATAAATATGGTGACCATTCAAAAGCCCACTATTTTCCAGTATATTACAGTCCATTTCGTAATAATATTTACCTTTTAATTGATACCAGTATTGTATAAGTGATGACTCGAATAGTCGTTGAGATCTATAATATATTATGTGTTAAACAAAATATTTACATAAATTATAATTATCATATTTATATTGAATTGATTTCTTACATAATTTCAGTTTCATTGATGAATGGGAACTGCGGTCCATAACAGAGGGGTGTTGTCAGTACTGGCAGATAGGGTTGGCCCACATGTATAGACCTAAATCGTGGCAGAAATGGTACGATTATATTCTTCCATTGCTCATGAAGGACCAATACAACATTATCAAAAAACGCCAAAAGCTTTTCAGGGTTGTCCACTAATCCAAATAATGTGTCTAACATTGAACCCCTTTGTTTTAGTTTATTCCCAAATCTAATAAATTTTTGTCTGAAATCCTGGTCAAAGTCTTTGTGAAATTGAGGTGATCTCCACTCATCGTAATAGTGTTGATCGGTATAAACATGAAGTCTATCATCCAGCATATCATCCATTGTGTTGGCATTCATCACATCCCTGTTCACCATATTTGTCAACAAATCGTTGCGAATAATGGCCACTAATGGGGAGATACAGGCGATCCATAAGATGTATAACAAGTTATAAAAACCTAGAGATTCTCCGATTCCGAGAAATGGTTTCAAAAATATAGAGATGTGTCGCATAAATGACTTGTTTTTATTGTTACGATAAAATCGTCGGTTAACTACTCTATCGGTAATCATTATAAAGAGTATTGAGATCAGTATATATTTCCATATATTTTCGTCCAATGCTTTCCAAATGTCTAAAATGGGTGGCAAAGGCTTATTAACGTTAACGCTTACGTAGTTCATTAGGTATGACATGTATAGTGGTTTTGTACAATTAAAATTATTGACATCCATTTCCCAAACATAATTCATTGGAGTGTCATCTAATGCCGTCACTAATCCCTGTCTAACCAATTGGTTGTTTATTGTGGCATTATCATTATCATTATTCTCGGCACATGTAAATACATATAGATTTACACTATAGTATAATAATTATAAAAAATCAATATTTTTTAGTTGTATTAAATTATTGAACAGTTAGTACCTATAATTCACACGTTTGGCGACCTCTAATAGTATGGGTGCTATTAATGAGGAATAATAGGCTTCCCCTACTTTACCGTTTACTTCATAATATTCTTTCTATAAAATTAAAAATTAATTTTTAATTATTATACAATAAACTGTATGTTTTACCGCAGTATCAAAAGTTTTCAAAATGAAGGTATTGTCTGGTTTTGGTATTTGTTGATAAGTGGGCCCATAATTGCAGTCAATATAAGTCATGTTAACATTTAACACATATTTATGCCAATAAGCCAAATGATGGGACTCTATGTACTCGTATACCCTTCCCGTTAATCTAATCCAATCACGATATGATGCCCAGGACATTATTATGTTTAATGTTAATAAATAATAATTTTATTAATTAAACAAATACACTAATAAAGTACTTATAAACTTGTTTATAATGTATTTCTAAATTTAGCAATTAAAACACATTACTCCAATAACATTACATAATTAAATAACATAAGACTTTTTATTTACGTTATAGTTAATTACATAATCAATACATAATCAATTTGTAATTATCTTAAGACATTTCATATAAGATAATTAACATTATTTAATTATTTTGAACTTAATTTATCAGAAAGTATTTATAAGCTAGTATATTATCATTGTACCGCATAAATCTAATATTGATTTTGAATGACTTGTTATATTATTTTTATAATATATAACTAGTACAACTGGGTAATACATTTTCTGATTATCAAAGATCATAATCTGGTGCCTTTCCCAAACCTACCCTAACCTATCCTATAATATTTACAATTGTATTAGTAGATTGCAATATTTATACATGTTCAGTGTAATTATTAATTATTCCTAAATACGTGTTATAACTATTTTATATCAAAGGTATGAAATAATAAAATGAAATTACTAAGTGATTGTTTTACAGCTATACTGTACTGGTACATTTAATGAATTTTCTAATTTACATATTGATTTTAATTGTTTATAATATTAATATTTATATTGTAATGCATCGTAAAAGTTGAATATATTACCCTACTTAGTTTATTAAATATACATCTGATCTGAATTTCTAATTAGTAAAAACCAGTGTTTACATATAATATTAATGTTATTGTATAATTATCTCTCTCTCTCTCTCTCTCTCTCTCTCCCTATTTAAGTATATTTTATATACATATTTAAATATATAATTAAAAACATTGTTATTTGCAGTAAGTTTAAGTAAACAATATCTAAAATAAATGTATAATGTCATAATATAAAACATATACTGTATCTCATTCACTTCAATACTTAGAAAACAACATTTAATACACAACTTATAACTTTACAAAACTTTGTAATGGGGTTCTCATTCTCGCACCGGGATGCTATGCTATACATGGGTGGTATATACGAGTACATACAGTCTCATCATTTTGGTTATTGGCATAAATACGTGGAAAATGTTAACATGACTTATATTGACTGCAATTTTAGAAATTATACACATGATCTAAAAAACGTGGACAAAATCGACCTGGACATGCAATTACCCAGATATGAAAATACATTTAATGTACATACAGCTCATGACAGTGTAAATATAAATTTACTAATCATGTCATTTACTATGAGTTGTTTATCAAATAATTTCTAGAGAGAATATTACCCTGTTGATGGTGAAAATGCTGCATATTATAGCTCATTAATAGTACCCGTGTTGATAGAGCTTGGTAAATTGATGAACCACAGGTATAAAATTGCATACAATATTAAATGTAAAATTGTGATACTTTTATAGCGTACACCTATACGTATTCAAATGTATTGATGATGACTTAACCTGGATTAGGAGAGAGTTGATAATGACTGGACAGATAACTGGCTATGATTTTACACCAATGAATTATCTATGGGAAACCCAATATACTGGTATTCACTTATGTTCAAGACCACTTTATATGTCAAACGTGTTGAATATCATAAGTCCCGTAAACGTTGAACACTTGCCTTCAATTGCCGATATTTATAAGGGTTTCGACCGATATGTCTGGTTTGCCATCATTACAGCATTCATCGCACTATTCATTACACACATGTATTCAAACAAATTCACAAATAAATGTACCAGTACAACTTTGTTTGGGTTTGTATGGATATACTTTAAACCCCTGTTAATGATTGGCGAAGACCTGGGTCACCGTAACTACATGTATATACTTTGGCTCATATGTATCACACAATTGGTTTATGTCATACAAAATGATTTGTTGGCAAATATGGTGACCCGACCCGAGATATACGCCGACACTATTGAGGACCTATTGGATGACAGGTATGAGGTATACACCGATGACTTCAAATACGACGAGTGGAGGGGACCGGTATTTTATGAGGGTTTTGGTAACAACTCATTCAGAGATAATTTTGTGAAACTGGTCACCACTAGGTTGAGGACATGGGATATGAAACAATTAATGGATGTATTTTCAGAAGTTTCTGAGTCCGCAAAAATTGCGTACATTTTTCAGTAACAAAGTGTTGATTCTGGACCAGATGTCGATGGATGTAATCGAGCCATACTATCCCAGATTTATGGCCATACATGTGGGTCAACAGTACCTGTCAGTCCTTATAACACCCCTATGTGTTGGACCCACCTTTGAGTTTATTAATCAGTCTAATGTTATGTGAGTATTGAATGTTGTGTTTAATTATATATTAATTATTTATACATAAATTTAATTATTTTATGAGTAGTGCTCAGCGTTTATACGAGACATCACTTTTGCAATACTGGTATCATTTAAAAGCTAAGTTTTATTTTGAAATAACCATAAAAATAATAGTAAATGGATTCTTTACGGGAGGGAATGGTATTTATGACTTTTACGCTAATATTACAGACGGATACAATGATATATACCTCAATGACACGCAATCGCTATTCGTATTCATGATCTATAGTCTCTGTATTTCTGTAATCGGTTTAATCTGTGAATTATGTTATCACCATGCTCACATATTTTTCTATGTATTTCCGATCACTTTATTTTTGTCTAAATATAGACACTAACTATACTGTATTGGTCATTTATCTATTTATTCAATCATTCAATCAAATGCGCGTTTCTATGTTAGATCTATTTATAACGTGTAATATTTACCAAAATTAATTTTGTTTAATATAATAAAATAAATTTAAAAAATAATATTGTTTCAATTATATAAAATTCTGAATGTATTTAGCGTTATGTCATATAAATGATAATTTCATATATTCATTATCAAGTTTAATGCAAACATAATTTTGTTAATAGTTAGTAAAATAGTTCGTATTTTTATAATTACAATATAATTAATAATTTATTTGTATACACAATAAATGTGCATGGCTCCGAAAATCACTAAGAAATATATTTTAAATAGTGAATATCATTATTTAATTACCCATATATGACTATTATAGATATCTACGAAAGTCTAGCGCACTGATGGGCAATTAGTCATTTCAATGTAGAAAAAAGGTTTCGATATTTCCAGAAATTGTTGACAGTATTTCGGGATTATAGGGAATTTCGGGAATAGTATAATTAAATATATTTTAGTTAAACATAGTTCCTGGAATATTGTCAAAAAATATTTGATTTATCGATTCCTTATTTTCTATATTGAAATGACTAATTGCCCATCAGTGGTCTAGCACTACTTCATATGAATTCATTATTTCTATTCATAACCTATTGTTTGAGTTTTTGCTTGAGTATTATTTCGCTGCGAAGTGACGTATAAATGGGACTATGATTTGATTACCATGTATTTATATTTTGAAATCGCTAAAAAATTGCACTTTTAAAAATAATGTTAATTAATTTTTTAGTAAATTGTAATTATTTTTAGTAGATAATGAATAAATAATGTCTAGACATAATGTTTTATTCAGACAATGATACCACATTTGTACAGTACACTGTAGTTCAGTGTACTGTTTTCACTTATTGTATTATATTAGTTAGATTATTATTATATGCCTAAATATAATGATTTATTATTTATGATTACCGTTAGTATTCCAAAATCAAAATAAATCTTTAATAATCAATTAAATCTCCCTGTCACAACTAATTAGTATAGAAATAATTATTAACGATACGTGTTATTAACCTTGGCCATATATTAACAGACAGGAAATATGATATAAAGTGTAATTTTTTAATCAAAATATTGTTGAAGACCTCAATGAGACCATGACCAAGGTCGGTCCATTTGGAGCTCCGACCTTTACCTGACATCAATATTTTCAATCTGACCTCGACCTCGCTCATATAATATATTATTGTATAACTAATATGAGTATATTAGTATTATAGTGCTATTGATCATTAAAATAATGAATATACTATCACATTAACTAGCTTAATAATTGATGTGTAATAATAAAAAAAAATTATATTGCTTAATTTTTTAGAAATTTTATTTTATACCACCCGGTGCTCTGGCCATTCACTACTAAAGCACTTTGTGTTGTACAATTGTTAATTGAAAATATAAATTTCATTATAAAAGCATTTTATTATTAAAAATTTTATTTTATATTCATGACAGCATGAGAACTAAGTTTAATGTCACAATAGATTTTTTGTTATACGCTTTTCAGTAGGGAAAAAAGCGTATACTAGAATCACTTTGTACCCCCTCCCTCGCCCCATCATTAATAACGCTGATGATTTCATCAGATTTTTATTTTCGTGACACATCACTCATAGGTATGGTGCCCCGGGAATATCGTCATATAGAAATTCACTCTCGATTCAGGGGATGAATCTCACAGTTTGTTTGAGTCAACTAGCGATGTATGCATTTAACAGTTTAATACTATATTTACAACACTAGTATTTTATGAATCAGAAATTAGACATTAATATTAATATTAACTTTTCAATATACTAATTTTATTACTCATAACAAGTTATAACTTGGGATTAAGTTATTTGTCAATGTTTTTACTATATTTCCAAACAAAAAGATTAATAAATATTCATACTCTTAATCAAAATGAAAATTATGTTTCCAACAAAATATTTAAATCACTTAATTCATTAAATACTAGTGTTGTAAATAGATAATAAGTTTACTAATATTTTAAAACACTAATTTGGGGATTTTAAAAATTTTGGACGTCTCTGCTCAAGGGCATCGCCTAACCTAATACTAATGCAAGTTCAAGAAAGGACTGCTCAGACCCTGGACTACTCGACCACGTACCTACAGGAGTGCAATGCGCAGGTCCTTGCAATGCTGTGCACGCAATCCCCAGACCCATGCTCCTTCGGTAATGACGCTGATAACGGTCAAATTGCATTTCCCATAGACTTAACATGGGGTTTTTGGTCGTAAAAAGCAATAAGGACTGTCTTTCCTATGGAAAATCCCAGCAAAAGTCGGCAAAAGTATTTCCGATGACGTAATGACGCTGTGGCTTCCGGCCAATGTTAACCCTATGGGAAAATGGTGTATAATGATGGTGAATGACGGGTGTGTCAAAAAATGTCGGTTGCGGAACCAAAAATCCCATAGCGTTAAGCGGCAAAAGGAGATTGAGGGACATGTGGTCAAAAAGTACGACCAATAGGCACAAAAGTTCGATGTTAAGTCTATGGAATTTTGAAAAGTGGTTTAAAACGCCACACAATGTACATTTAACTAACATAGATTTGACTATTTTCTCCCATGTTAATCCTATGGGAAAATTTTATAAAAAATGCTTAAACCCCCATGTTAATTCTATGGGGAAATTAAATAAAATGAGCTTAAAACCCCATGGCTACAAAGTGCTCAATATCACATGCTAAACCTATGGGGAAATTGATTCAAATAGCTTCAAGATCCAATGCTAATTCTATGGGAAAATTGGTTCAAATTGCCCCAATATCCCATGCTAAACCTATGGGACATTGGGCTCAAATGGGTTAAATATCGCATTCTAATCCTATTGAAAATTGATTTAAATAGCCAAAATATCTTATGCTAATCCTATGGGACATTTAGCTCAAATGGCCCAAATATCCGATGTTAATCCAATGGGAAATATAATTCAAATGGCTCTAAATACCATCCTAATCCAATGGGAAAATTGCCTACAAGGTTTGCTTAACAAGTTTAAATTAGGTTAGTTTAGCTTAAGTTAGCGTAGGGTAAGGTTGGTTAAACTAAATTTAGTTAAGTAAGGTTCGGTAAGTTTAGGTTAAGTTTGGTTTTGTATGTAGTGTAAGGTAGAGTAAGTTAGGTTAGGTAAGGTTGTGTTAAGCTAAGTTAACGAAGGAAGGTTAGGTTATGATTGAGTTGGTTAGGTTAGGTTAGTTTATTGTAGAGTTTGATTGTTTAGGTCAGGGAGATAAATTTTAATTTTAATTATTCCATGGCACACCTCTAACAATACCTATGGTAACATTGGTATTGTAAAGGGGTATTGCAGATTATTGTCTATTTATCTACCTGTGCCACTAATCAATCCCCTAAAAATTATATAAATATTAATAATTATATGAAACCCAATTGTTAAACTTATAGACAACAATGGGTTGAATATTTAAAATATTTTTAAAAATCTTTGCAATGTTAAATTTTTATATAAAATTCAAATATATTGAATAATAAGAATAATTTTTATAATATAAACTGACATTAACTAGAAAAGCGTATGTGTATCGATTGACTTCAGTCATCCGGCTTGTTTTATATTAATTTACTATTCATAGATATTTTATTGCATTTCAAAAAACTGTAAATTTATTCACGAATAATATTTATTATCGACCCAGTTTTAATGTCATACTAGTATAATTACGGCTTTCAACAGTTTTTGAGTGAAAAATTATTAATTTACATTGATAACTTACTAATGCCTATAAGATTACGAGTTGCTATCAATCAAAATTCTATTAATTTTAACAATTTTGACATATTATGTGTAAAATTATTGTTGTTTAATGATTCAGAATGTTGATATCTGGTATAAATTAATTTCAATATTTTAGCTATATCAAATCATATAATGTCATAATATAGTTTAAATAAATATATAAAACTATATATCTCATTCAATTCAATACTTCGCAAATTACGTTGAATTCACAACTTATAACTTTACAATACTTTGTAATGGGGTTCTCATTCTCGCCCCGGGATGCCATGCTAAACATGGGCGGTATATACGAGTACATACAGTCTCATCATTTTGGTTATTGGCATAAATACGTGGAAAATGTTAACATGACTTATATTGACTGCAGATATACAAATGGTCAAGAATTTGTAGGCTTGCCATTACCCAGATATGAAAATACATTTACTGTTCTTACTACTCAAAAGAGTGTAAATATAAATTTACTAATCATGTCATTTACTATGAATTGTCTATCAAATAATTTCTAGAAAGAATATTACCCTGTTGAAGGTCAAAATGCTGCATATTATAGCTCATTAATAGTACCCGTGTTGATAGAGCTTGGTAAATTGGTGAACCACAGGTATAAAATTGCATACTAAAGTAAATGTAAAAATGTAATACTCTTATAGCGTACACCTATACGTATTAACATGTATTGATAATGATAACATGCCTCATATGAGAAAGGCGACAATGAGGGGACAGGTAACTACCTATGATTTTGCACCAATGAATTACCTATGGGAAACCCAATATATTCACTCATGTTCAAGACCACTTTATTTGTCAAACGCGTTGAATATCATAAGTCCCGTAAACGTTGAACACTTGCCTCCAATTGCAGACATTTATAAGGGTTTCGACCGATATGTCTGGTTTGCCATCATTACAGCATTCATCGCACTATTCATTACACACATGTATTCAAACAAATTCACAAATAAATGT
>CAJPVJ010002954.1:0-11904 GCA_905397405.1 Oppiella nova
AATTCTTTTGGGATTTCTTTGATTCAAACATTCATTTCAATGTCAAGTGAGTTAAGATTGAGTTGAGAGAGAGAGAGAGAGAGAGAGATTATATATACAGAATTAGAAACTCATTTTAATTCAACAGATTATAGATATTTTATGCAATCTTTTCGTTTTTATATATGAGTTAAAAGTGATGTTTGAATTATATTTTAAACACAATATTAATATTATATGCAATATATTATACACGGTATATAAATAATATAGTGTGTTAAAATATGTTTGCTAATAATATACATAAGGCATCATAATAAGTAACAAATAGCACTTAACAAAAGGTCTCTCAAATGTAATGTAAAGTATTCATACGTTTGTTAAAATGTTAAAACCAGTTATAACTGAATTTCTATAAATGAAAAACAATTTTCAATGAAATAAAAAATTTAATTTTAATAAATTTTTCGAATAAATGTATAGAATTTACAGAAATTTATGGAAAGAAAATAATAATTTATACAAAATATTTGATGACAATATTTTATGTTTTTTAATTAAAAATAAAATTATTTTTTTTTTGAGAAAATTCTGACAGATCAATAAAACAAAACATTTAAAATTTTAAAAATATAGATTTTAATTTTCCATTACTCGGTTAGTTTTTATGTAACAAATACTATAAGACTTAGATAATGGACAAGTAGGTTTAAAAGTCAAGGTATCCTATTGAAAAATATCAGTATTTTATACTTTATTAAAACATATTAATTAGATTTTTAATGTAAAACACTAATTATGTAAATAGTAGTTATTTTAAGAAAAATAAAACATTCATATATTAAATTGTTACATAAGTATGTTATATTTATATTTATTAAGATAATCGATTAAAGTGTGCGATTCGTATGATTTATGGGAAAACTATTTTAATATTTCAATTTTGAGGCAAAGAGTGAGAGAAAAATGAAAAACAAATACAAAACTGATGAGAGACTTAGAAAATTGAGTCCACTTTATGAAACTCTGAATGTAATGCATATTATCTATGAATTAGTGTTTCATTTACTTTTCCAAAATGAAAATTTCATTTTAAATCACATTTTTTTTGAGTGAAATATCTCTGACATTAAAAAGAGCTTAAATATCCCGAAATAGAAATCATTATTCAACACATGAACACAGAATTTATTTATGAATTTATTAATAAATTCTCATCACTTGTAGCCTATTATGGGCTCAACTGTTTTTAACTTACTTTTTTGTATTATTTATGTTTTGTTTGTGTTTTATTTGTTTAAACTGCATATTTATTATAGCATACTGGTATGAATATGATATAAAATATTTGATAAAAACTTTATATAATTTAAATTATAATTGTAATTCTAAATACAGGACTTTATAAATAATCTAAAATAGGATCACAAAATAGCTGTACAAACGGCTATAAAACACTAATTTAGTTATTATTAAATTAGTTACAAAAGAGTTTTAAAATTTTAAAATACTTTTCAAGATTTCTGTTTCACAAAAAAATTGGAAAAAAACTTTTGTGAATAAATTCCTTTAAAATAATACGAGAGAAAAAGGTTGAGAGAGAGAGAGAGAGAGAGAGAGAGAGAGGCTATCAATTATTAAATAATTATCTATTAGTTTGAAAATGGTAACAATCATAACATGTACAAGTATTTTAATAAATAATATTATCTTATATTTTGTCTCTCCATTTGCATGATTGATACGACGATAACCGATATTTGAAAAGCCGTGTGTATTTTGCTTTGAAAAAAATGTTTCGGACATAAAAATAGCAGATCTTATATGCGAGGGGAAGGGGATGTGTGTGTCTGTGTTGTTTAAGTACAAAAATCATTTCATTATAAATCATACACTTTATTAGACATCTAATCATTGGCTATAATAAGAGTGTGAATAACACATGAGATGATACTTTTGAATGAGGATATAATAAATAAATATATTTCTTAAACATTCAAATAAGCAATTCTTTTGGGATTTCTTTGATTCAAACATTCATTTCAATGTCAAGTGAGTTAAGATTGAGTTGAGAGAGAGAGAGAGAGAGAGAGATGAGAGTACATTACATAATACAAGAAATTTAGTGCAATTCTAATGATCACATCTATCTTAATGTCAATTAACGTGGAGTTCATAGTATTTTTGCGCTAATAATTGATACTTAATTAGCAATTCGTTGCTATTTTTCATTATATTAAATACATTTCTTCGCAGTCGACGGTAAAAAACCTAATTATTTGTTATAATAATAATCATTACATGTATAATATAATATTTTTGCCATTAAATTAAAAATCGGATTAAAAGCATTTTTTAATTAATAGGATTTTTGTGGTGGTGATGGTAATGGTAGGCATACTATTGCAATACCATGGCATGCATGCTAAGCTCACAACTTTTTTTTGATCCCAGACCCTCTCATTACATATTGGGTACACAAAACCATATGAGTATTAAATGCAACAAAAATCATATTCATCTCATGCATGACTCGTTGATATTTGAATGGCGTTTAACAATAACTGATGTAATATTTGGGATATAAATCATAATCTGTTTTGACACATCTCTGTCACACATTTTTCAAGTTTATATACATTTTTATATAAGTACTGTATTTATGAACACAAAAATTAGTTAAATTCTACTTATAAATAGAAAAATATGTTTTTATGTCTTATAAATTTGATATAATTTTATCGTAATAATAAAAAGTCGTGAAATTATTTATGAATTTTAGATAATATTTGAAATCAATTTAACATAAAGTCTAATGTGCTTTACTTGAATATATTTATGATATAAAAGTATAAAAAACTTTTTAAAACACTTTTCATAAGTTTGATGTTTTCTTACTTTGAGTTTTTTGTTATATTGAGTGTAACACTAAAATCAATAGTGAAATATGTGTTACTTTTTATAATATCTCTATTAATATAAATATAAATACACTGATATTGGTCATAATAGGAAAACTGAATAATAATTTTCTTTTCAAATCAACAAAAATGAATTATATATTGTATTACTTTTTTTTTATTGCACTGGTGTTGAGTTAAAACCGCACAATAATAGTATACATGATTTTTTGCTTAACATTTCAATTATGATATCAATAACCTCTTCAACTGATGAGAGAGAGAGAGAGAGAGAGAGAGAGAGATAATAAAAGAGGCATTGGTTTCGAGATTTCTTTCCCTCTCTGTTCTCGTTATTCAATACATAAAATAAATCCTAAATTTATATACATTTCAATACATAAGAAAAAAAGAAACGATTTTTTCTATTAATAAAAGATCAGTAGAAGTAATGAAAAGATTGAAGCAAAAAAAGACAAATAAAAAAAATTGAAAGATATAGATAGAGATAAACACATATAACACACACTTCAAGCATTTTATTACTGATTATATAACAACGAGCTCATAGTTTTTTGGTTATGTATTTAACTATCTATATCTCAATAATAGATAACTTTTTTTGTTTTGTGAATTTTTTCCCCCTTTTCTTATATAAGACACAATATTTCAGTCGCCGAGTGAAACACAAAAACCGATTTCTAGAGGAGAGTTGAAAGTCTTGTCTGCGGGCTATAAGTCTTTGGATGGGTTTTACAGGTTTCAGATATAGTTAGCTATAGTTTTTTCACTGTTTTCAATGGTTTAGGCGCACAGGTAGTTAGCTATATAGTTAGCACTGGTATTTTGGAAGTGGTTTTGTTGGTGGTGTGTGTGTCTCACTCGCAAATCGCTATCCCTTGTGCTCCCATTTGGGCCATGGATTACAATTATATGAGACACTAACTGTTTTTGATGAGTAGTATATGGGATACCACTTTTATGAGAGTTAGTGGCAAAATCATATATTCATAGCCCCGGCCGTACTAATGATCCAATTCTTGTGGTTATATATAATTTTGTAGTTTTTTAGCAAAACAGTCCTTTTATCGCTTATATGTCCCACAACTGAAAGTTTTGCCCAACTTTTTGTTTAGTTGCCACTCATTGACTGATACACTCACTCATTGAGGTTTTTGTGTGCGATTTTTGGTTAAGTTTTTGAAAGAGTTTTGAAAACTTTTATTAAGTTTAATAGTTTTATGTTTTATTATATTAAATAATATTAAATAATATCTATGTATACTATGGATATAATTAAGACTATATTATGCATTTTTGGTAAGTTTGCCTTATTTATTGTGAATCTTTTAAAGTTTTATTATTATTTTATTATTATTATAAGCATACTTTTAAATTTACCCACAAAAATTATATTACAAATTGACATGTTTCATTTATAGTTAAACATGAATTTAAATTTAATTATATGTATAAGTTTTGTTGTTTTGCTAACAAACTCTCAATTTTATTATATTGAATATAATTAATGTATAATAACTGTAATCATACATTGGGTAACATTTTTAAAGACTTCTAATTATACACTATTTGTAAATAGCATGTTTTAAATGTTTTATTACAAATATAATATTTGTCTTTTAATAATTAATAGTTTTTAATCTTTGTAAGCATCAATTTTGCAAATAACATTTGCATAGAAATAAAATAATTTTATTATAGATGTATTACAAATTGCCAACTTATAAATTCGTAATGTTTATTGCAAATACTTTTAACCAGACATAGAATTATTGAATAAAAAACTATTTTAATACTATATTATATATAGGCATTCAAATTGCATCTAAATATTTACCGGAAATATTGTATATTAATAATAAAATTTGAGTACTGTTTAAAAATAAATATAGCCATACATCATACCTATTCCCGTAACTTATAATAAGTTTTATTTTATTTTTTAAGGAAGGAATAAAACACTAAGAATTAAATGCATTTATAGCCAACTATTATGCTTTTAAGAGTTTTAAACTACTTTTGCATTAAATTAAAAAATTTATAATATGAAAACCGCCCACTATTTAATACAGTAATTTTATCACTAATTTATGACAGACTTTTGTAATAAACAGACATATTATACTCAAAAATAGACGTAAATTAAATTGTTTTTCGTATGCCTTACTTAAGCCGTAAAAATAATGTGAGAAATATTTTAATAATCGTTTTAATGAACAACGAAAACACCGTTTAATAGACTAGTATTAAGGCATTAGACGCTCGTAATAATGAAAAGTACTTTTGAATACATAATTATCGTAACGATTAAATTAATAAAACATTTGTCTAATACATTGTCGGTGAATAATATATACCGTTTAATAGACTAGTATTAAGGCATTAGACGCTCGTAATAATGAAAAGTACTTTTGAATACATAATTATCGTAACGATTAAATTAATAAAACATTTGTCTAATACATTGTCGGTGAATAATATATGCCATAAAAACACTGTATATATCCGGAAATCGTGTCAAACCTGGGACTATACCTTAATTTATGAACGATAAGTAGGAATAGTTTTGATGAGTTTGTAACTGATTTTTAATGACTCGGTTATATATTTTAAAATGCAATGTCAAATTATAATGTATGTTATATATTCTTGTGTCTCATATTAAATATTTAAATTTTTGAATTATTGAATATAACGTTCAATTCAAATAGGATTACGAGCGTACAAATCATAGGAATTATTTATTTAGGCAGTTATTTATAATTGTTTTTTCTGCTAACTTAATTTTTTGTATCTATTTCTTATCATATGATTACGAATTTACATCAAAAATCTATACAGTTTTTAGATATCTATTCACTCATCGATTATCTATGCTTTCAAAGTCCGCTTTGATTTTTGATTTGTTTTATTTTGTAAGGGTTTTGGGAATTATATTTTTTTCAACAAACATTTGTTATTTAAATGAATGTGTTTTTAAGACAAACATATAACATATATGTTTTTTGTTATTTATTTTTTTATTTGTATTTCTCCTCCTATTTCTATTTATAATCCGTAATCAAACGTATCGATAGTTTAGTGTATTTGACATTTAATATGATTAGCGGTATTAATGCAAATCAATCGTCAATTGTGCCGACATTTACACCATGTCTTTCCTCCCCCTTTAAAACTAATACTGTTTTACGATTTGAATGGCTTTTCAATTATAAATCAGTTTTTTATGTTGAAAATTAAGTGACAAAACCTATTAAAACAAGTGACAAAACGCGTGATAAATGATTGTATTATTTATATAAAGTCTTACATTATTTTAAGCCTTTTATTTATTTGATGCCAAATAGTGGCCGTTTTTGCCTCCCTTTTTAATTAATCTAAAACTATTTTTTGTTTTTATTTACGAAAAATAGGTAATTCACTTCTTAAAAGAACTAAAATCTGCTAAGGACTTTTAATAACTGTGTAAAGTATTAACCTTTGATTAACAAGTTTGCGAAACACAACAAAAAATAATAGCAACAAATGTAATCAAGAACCTTTGAATCCGTGTTTTAAAATTCTTTGAGTAAATAGTGTTTTATTATTTATTTATATAATTCACTAATAACTGTATGTTTTAATGCAACGAATATTTGCTATTTCTTATCATATCTCTTAAAATGCATTTAAATGCAAATGTATATATTTTTAATTTTTTTTGCTAATTAAATTATGTATCAACCGATTACTTACGTTTTTGTTTTGTAATTAAAAATTTATTAAAAAAAGTAAGTGTTGAAAAAACGAAAGCTCACGCCTATGATAGTTTCATAAACATTTAATAAAAAATAAAACATTATTATTAATTGATAATTTATACACAAATTTCATGCGTTTCTAAATCAAGTGTGAAATCTCTCAATCCATACGCTAAATACTTTTATTGCAAATTTGTGTTCAGAAATATTTTTACACCACAAAAAATTAAGCTATTTATTCAAAGAAATAAATCTGAAAAGGGATGAGAGAGAGAGAGAGAGAGAGAGAGAAGTGAATAATAAATTTAATGTGCATTCAAGACAAATAATTAATTGATTCAAAAAGTTATTCCGATTTGAACAGCAATTCTTGTTGAAAAACATTTCATCAGATTAATACATAGTTGGCTAATGAATGCAAAAACAAAACATTAATTTTTAAATAATTTTTTTCATTCACAACTTTTTTGCTTTCGAGTGCGGATACTATCAAAGTATTTGTAAATTATTTTTTATTTTGGATTATTATTAATTGATAATTTATACACAAATTTCATGCGTTTCTAAATCAAGTGTGAAATCTCTCAATCCATACGCTAAATACTTTTATTGCAAATTTGTGTTAAGAAATATTTTTACACCACAAAAACATTAAGCTATTTATTCAGAGAAATAAGTCTGAAAAGGGATGAGAGAGAGAGAGAGAGAGAGAGAGAGAGAGAGACTAATAAACTTTTATATATAAATGCAAAATAATGTGGAATTTTTCAAATATTTTTATTTCATTTCATCTCCATTTCCAGTTTTTTTTGTTCATTAGTTTTATATGTATTATATTTATTGACTCTTAAAATAAAAGAGGATTTGATGACTGAGGGGGCAGTCATTGTAGCGTTAAAATAGGATTTCGTTTATTGTGTGTTCCGTTGTGTTTGGCTCTCAATGACCAGAAAATTGGGTTTTTGATGGATTCGTTACATAAATCAAATCAAAATCAATTGGGAAAATGATTGATACAAATAAGTTAAAGAATTTAATTTCAATGTTATGTGTATTAGTATAACGAAGGCGTGGATAGGGACGAGAGTCAGGTATGCGATCAGTGAGAGAGAGAGAGAGAGAGAGAGAGAGAGAGATTGCATGTATTGCATGTATATATTTTACTACAGTACATATTTTGTATATGACTTAAAACACCCATCAAATTATTTTAAATATTAGTCGAAAGGCATATCATTTATATACTTAACTGAAAATGCCTTATAAATATACATTTTGTTGTTTATTATTATGATTTTCTGTGATTTAAAGCACATTATGACAGAACGGAATATAAATTTCTATTAAAATACAAACAAATAAATAATTTATTGATAGAGTTTGGGTCACCTAAATATCACTGGTTAGCTTAGTTGATCAGCTCTACCGGTATGGCAATAATACCCGTCCGCTTTTTGTATTGAAAATAAATGGCAACTTTGTGTACAAAAAACAACTTGTATAAAACTATTATTATTTTTCTTGTTATATTTTTTCTGTGTGTTTCACTCATTTGTTGATCCTTTCTATAAATCTGATGAAATGTTTTTCAACAAGAATTGCTGTTAAAATCGGAATAACTTTTTGAATCAATTAATTATTTGTCTTGAATGCACATTAAATTTATTATTCACTTCTCTCTCTCTCTCTCTCTCTCTCTCACTGATGAAATGTTTTTCAACAAGAATTGCTGTTCAAATCGGAATAACTTTTTGAATCAATTAATTATTTGTCTTGAATGCACATTATTATTCACTTCTCTCTCTCTCTCTCTCTCTCTCTCTCTCCCTCTCCCATTATTTCAATAATCAATTGCCGCATAAAAGTTAAGCATAAAAAAGTTTTGTTAAAAACTTTAAAATATTTGAAAACAAAGCAAAACAAAAATAAGAAAATAAAATAAAGAAACAAATTATTGTTTTTATGTTTTACCACAAAAAATTCTTTGATTAATTTTTGATAATAATAGCAAAAATTCTTATAATAATAATTATTAATAATATTAGTTATGATAAAAAACAATATGAGAGAGAGAGAGAGAGAGAGAGAGAGAGAGAGAATATTTTAAAGAATTTTTTTGTTGTAAAAACACATTAATTTCATATTCAAAGCTTCTTATAGTTCATGATATAAACGAGAAGTTTTTAACCCCAAAAATAAAGTGTAACTAATTTTTTCTCATCACAAATATATTTTTTATTTTGAATATTCAAAAGATTTTTAAAGTTTTATTTTTTATACAAACTTCTGGGTAAAGGAATCGGTTTTTGTGGAAAACCACAGTAAATAGTAATGAATTAAATTTATTTGATGTTTAAAGCCATTTATGCCGTGATTTACTCATCATAATTAAGAAAATGTTATTTTTATTTAATTACGGTATATACTGTGTTCACATTTTCTAATATTTATTTAGTATTTTGATATTTTGAGTATTTAGTATTTTTATCGCAATAATTTTTTTCATGAGACTTCATATAATCTATTCATTTATAATTGATTTTAAAAATTGATATCAATTTTATAAATAAGTGAATCTCAATGTGTTTTTTCTATCATTAGCTAAATATAACTCATTTTATCTTAATTTTTGGAGTATTTCTACCTTTTAATGAGATATAATTCAGTTTGACGTTAAGTCTAAGTTATAATCACCTCAGTCTCTCTCTCTCCCTCCCTCTCTCTCTCTCTCTCTCTCTCTCAGTCTCTCTCTCTCTCTCTCTCTCTCTCCAAAAGTTATAATTGAACTCATAATTCAAGTCACGCTTAACTTAATTACATATCAAATCAATTAATATCTTTCTGTAAATACAAACAACAAGAAAAGCAAAACTTATTTTTCTCATTTAGGTTTAGCGATAACATTGAAAAAGAGTGTTAAGTATATTATTGTTCGCGAAAAACTCATTTAAAAAACTCATATTTTATATATTCAAACACAATCTAAATCAGAAACAACAAAATCATAACACATTATTTAATTCATAATACAATTAATTTGTATTCAAATTAATTACAAAAGAAAACTATTTTTCTGTATATTTATTAGTCTTACTGATCGATAAACTGGACGCTAAGGGGGCTGACTGTCCGCCCAATACCGTAGAGATTGTATTCACAAAATACGGCATCTTATGCGCGACGACCAGTTTTGTGCCGCAACTCAAGCACCGGGAAGTCGACCCCAAAGACGTGCCCCAACTATTAGGGGGCTATCCTATGGTGGAGCACAAGATAGCGGTGCCAATAGTGTCTGAACCGGTAGTCAGTCCGCACGACTTGATTCAACACATGCCTCCATTCATGAATCAACCGATGCCTGCGCTCACACGACAACCCGTTATGGCCAACGAGTACATGACGGCGCCGTTACCCCCATATCACGAGCACCTGAACTATATCAGCGAACATATAGACCGTCGGCCGGACCTGATTGAGGACAAGAGATGGCAATACCAGCGAATGCTTTGGCAGAAGTTGAAGAGGGAATCGTTGGCTAAAAGACTTCGAGGATATTATTACAAGAATATTGACGCCAATCCATATCATAATCAAAATGTTTTTAATAATAATAATAATGTACAACAAAATGAATATATTGTGGACACGGATGCCACTAATGACATGTCAGCCCCTGTCAGTCAAAACCAACCTACCGTTCAGACACAAACACAGCCGGAAACTATCGCTAATTCATATGATGCCAGCGGTAAAGACATGCAAAACATGGATCAGGTTTTGAATGTTAACTTCGGCGCAAAAATAGAGAAACCCAGCAAAGAGTCCATAAGTGTTGAGAACAGTAATCCTAATCCCAATCAACAGGAGTTGAAGGAGTATTTGAATTATTTGAAGAGTAAAGATAAGAGACATACGGATCAACCCCACAGACACACCGATGCCAATAGTCTATCTCAGAAGCCTAAATCAAATGTGCCTGATATTATCCGTGGGTTTATGCCATCGGCACCATTAATCGCACATTTAGTACCGGGAGAGACACAGTATGCCGGCGCCGATGAGCCCACAACCAGTCAATCGCAAGTGAACTATCAGTGGACTCTATACCACAATCCCGGCAATCGGTACTACAATAAGAAATCATTAAACTATTGGAAATTTCCCTACGATTTGGACGACGAGAGCAAAAATCTACGGCTAGTGAGCAGTGAATTGAGTTTCGGTCAGAGAATTATACCCAAAGAGCAGTCGTTTAACAAAGACCTGGATTACTCGTATAAGTTGCATAAGGATTACAACAGTCACGCACAGTATGACAGCGCCGGCAATCATATCGACAAACCTGTGGCCGATTATGAGGAGGACGTTGTCTTAGTGACAGCCGATCCCCACCAGCGACAACTCATTGAGAAACTGGAGGCTCAGGAACATTCATCGCCTGTGAAAAACTACGGGCAACAGACTAGTGGTGATCTACTTGACAGTCAGCCATCGGTGGTAAACAACGATTATCTCAAAGTGTTTAATAGTATTCATGAAATTAATGATAACTTCCGTTTGGATGAGAAGCGCATTGAATACAGCGGATGGACACCGAATCCAATTATGAAATGTGTCAATAATTTTCAGGAATCGTCTAAAATCAAGAAAATTCTTCACTTAATGGATAAAAAGCATTTATTTTTGTTTTTTATCAAAATCTAATTAATTTTTCCCTCCGTTTTTTCGGCCACTATTTGGCATTAAATAAATAAAAGGCTTAAAATAACGTAAGACTTTATATAAATAATACAATCATTTATCACGCGTTTTGTCACTTGTTTTAATAGGTTTTGTCACTTAATTTTCAACATAAAAACTGATTTATAATTGAAAAGCTATTCAAATCGTAAAACAGTATTAGTTTTAAAGGGGGAGGAAAGACATGGTGTAAATGTCGGCACAATTCACGATTGATTTGCATTAATACCGTTAATCATATTAAATGTCAAATACACTAAACTATCGATACGTTTGATTACGGATTATAAATAGAAATAGGAGGAGAAATACAAATAAAAAACTAAATAACAAAAAACATAATATGTTATATGTTTGTCTTAAAAACACATTCATTTAAATAACAAATGTTTGCTGAAAAAAAATATAATTCCCAAAACCCTTACAAAATAAAACAAATCAAAAATCAAAGCGGACTTTGAAAGCATAGATAATCGATGAGTGAATAGATATCTAAAAACTGTATAGATTTTTGATGTAAATTC
>CAJPVJ010002955.1:0-11902 GCA_905397405.1 Oppiella nova
TTTGTGTGCCAACACATTGGATGTGGAAAAGCGTTCAAAACAAATGGTAGTCTCAGTAAACACACCCGAATCCATACAAACCCATTCATATGCGAGTGGCCCGGATGTGATAAGGCATTCGGGCAAACCAAGAATCTCGAAATACACCGATTATTGCACTTAGATGTGCGCGACTATGGCTGCGATTACCCCGATTGCGTGAAACGGTTCCGAACCCAAAAACAACTCGAAGTACACCAGGAGAGACACAAAGCTGTCAAGAAGTATGAGTGCAGTTGGCCTGCATGTGAACAGTCATTCGCTACACACTCGTCCCTTCGCACTCACACTTACCTACACCAGGACTTACGTCCCTTCAAGTGCCGGATGGATGGGTGCGACCGCGCCTCTCGTTCATCCGCTCACCTGTTGGCGCACTACCATAAAGTCCATAAGATGTCTACCATTCAAGTGAGACAACGGTGGCCAACAAATACAACCAATGAACCCATTGATAGTTGAGTTTCTATTTTGTTCATAACTATTGTGAGTAATACGAGTTATGAGTCTATTGTACTGAACTAACAAATTTGTAAAAATCATTTCAAATAAATTACTTTATTTTTCGTTAATTTGAATAAAATTATTATTTTTAATTAATGTATTAATTTTACAATCATTTCTATACCATTGTGGATAGAAATAATTTAGTTTAGCCTGTTAGACAAAATACAAAATTGTACCGGTAATATTCTAATCTAACGTAATATTAAATGTTATTTATAGAGGTTTAGAGCTTACAAGATATCTTACAGCCTGTAAGATACAGGAAATGAATATTTCAAGAATATTAAATTAAAGTATCCATAATATAAATAATGTATAATAAGATATAAGTCTAAAGGCACTCCTATCTAAGGTGACATTTTCAGTGAAATTTATTTTCGTCAAATATTTAACTTTTAGGTGAAATTTATTTTTAATGTATTTACATATCAATAAATTCAATATCAGAATCAGAGTCATATTCCTGAATATCAAGATCACTATTAATATTACTAATATCAGAGTCATCAGAATCGGGAAAATTATTATTATATATATTAGTTGTCTTATAAATCGATTGAAATTTACTGAAATATATAATTATATAAGAAATATAACTTTTCTAACTTGAGTACACGATGTACCTGGTAGTCTACCAGTGGTAGACTAGTTATTACGTAATTGACGTTTTGTTGCATAATGTAATCAGGGTGATCATTGAACTTTTAACCTAGACAATGACAGTGTAAACAAATAAAATCAATGTTACAATTGCTGTGATAATCAATTATTTATGTTATAAATGAGTACAGAGTTATCATTGAAATTAAGTTTAGAGACAGTAATGCATTCATAAGGTAAGCAATTCTGTAGACATTACTATATTTTATGAGTTTTTCGTTAAATAAATTAATTTATAGTTTAAATGTATTTTTATAAATGTTATTCATAATGATTGGCACTACTTTTAAAATCACTTTACGTCTAGATATCTGACGATCAATTTAAACTGTTCAAGACATATTATTTGTGTAATTCATTAATACCGGTATTATTACAGTTAATAAGTACCCTACTACTATTACTACTGTTCACAAATAAAAGTGTGCCGGGACAGCAATAAAATATCGACAATTTCGACAATATATTGGTAGAGTATATAATACAGACCTTGGTCACTTTGGTGGTTGTGTTACATTTTCATAAAACTGTTGTTTACTTAATTGTAGCGAAATGTTTGGTCTTATAATTGTCTTAATACTGATCGCACTCTTCGTTTGGTTCTTCGCAAGACTTGATTCCGATATCCAACTGGTATTGTCTGAAAAGTTTGGGCACTCCATCAGTAGGTCTCATGTCTTGAGTCCACTTTTGCATTGAACTGGTTTGACATTCATTTGCAGGTGAACTCAGAGGTAAAGTGGTATGGATTACCGGTGCCTCGAGCGGTATTGGGGAGGCCTTATCGTATGAATTGGCCGCCAATGGAGTCAAACTCGTCATCTCCGGTACCAATGGGTCCAGACTTGAAGAAGTGAAGAGACAATGTCTCCGTTAGTCTTTGTTGTCATTGATCCACTCATCAGTTATGAAAATTTTTTATTATTATCTCAGTTAGTGGTCAACTGCAAGAGGAGGACGTCCTGATCCTCAGCTTTGATATCAGAGACTATTCCGTACATCAAATGCAATTCAATTCAGTCATCAAACACTTTAAAAGAGTATTGATTTTGTTGTCAAGTTTTGTTCATTTAATGACAATATCTTTGACCAAAAGCTCGACATTCTTGTGTCGAACGCCGGTCGCAGTCAAAGGGCTGCCTTCGAAGAGATTGACATCGAAGTCGACAAAGAGATGTTTGAAATCAATGTCTTTGGACTCATAAATCTGACGCGAATTGTTTTGAAATATTTCCTACAAAACAAAATTAAAGGGCATTTTGTGGTCACTTCAAGCACTGCCGGAAAATTAGGTCTAAATTCTTAATTGAATTATTGATAAAATAAAATTGTTGTCAAAAACCTATTCATATTTGTTTAGGTGTTCCCAACTCTGCCTCTTACACGGCATCCAAACATGCATTACATGTAAGTTAAAGTACTGACGAGTGAAATGATTTATTTAGTTAACTATTAATTTGAATGAAGGGTTACTACGAGTGTCTGCGAACCGAAGCCCAGGCGAAGGGTATATCGATCACAATGTTATGTCCCGGACCTGTCTTCTCGCGGATTCTCGAGAACGCAATGTCCGGCAAAAAGGACGGACAGCACTCAGTGGTCACACACAGTAAGGATAACAAGCGGTTGGACACAAATCGTTGCGCTCACCTCATGGCCACAGCCATCGTCAACTCTTTGGATGAAGTAATTAACAAATTAATCAATTAATTACTGAATTGATTAAAACATTTTTCTATTTTTTGAATCACTTTATTTAGTCGTGGATTGCTTTACAACCGGTTCTAACCCTATACTATATCTCACAATATCTGCCGACAATATCGCGATATCTTTTCGCAAAGTTTTTAACTCCAGAAAGAATGGCTAAATTTAGAGAAGGATCCAAATGAGTCACAATTTACAGGTTTATAAATGTATAAATGATACAACTGATGGGTTTTACAATTTATTTGATTAGTAAAAACATGAATTTGAATATAAAATGTTTTTTGAAATACAATAAACTTTATTACAATAGTTTTTATACCGGTATATTATACCGTAATCATATTCTTTATGTTTCTTTATTCTCATATAAAGTTTTATATAAATTATAAGCACTTAATGTTTGTATGCATTAAATTGAATGTCGAAAGGGCTTACAAGTTATGGTTATTGGTATAAATTATAGCTTATAATTGTGGGATCAATGGATTTAATGATCACTTAATCCATTCGAGAATAACCGTAAAACAGTGGATAAGTCTGAGTGACCGGCTTATGAGGTGACAAGCGATGCGTGTATTGACCGCCAGATGTCTGCAGTAGTGATGTGTCGCGTCATCACAAACACGACAATCACATCACAACTCATCACAACATTTCGTGATTTGTTCATCACGTCTTCAGCGCTTCAATGCCTCGTCATTAGCGGATCCACTGATTCAGCGATCAATTAGTGAAAGCCATCCAAACAACAAATGAAGACAGAGGTGTGGAGCGAGTGGTTGAGACACTGGACCTACTGTTTGGCGGTGTATTGTGTGGTGTTAGGCGTCACTCTATCGCCGACACAATGTCTGAGATTTCATTTGCAACCAAACACTAAGCGGTGCCTCAAAGAGGAGATGCGCAAAGACGTGTTGGTGACGGGCGAGTACGAGCTCTCACCGGCTCCGGGACAGCGCACCGACCTCGCGGTGACGGACTCCAAGGGTCACACGGCCTTCGCCCGCGAGAACCTCGACAGAGGCAAGTTCGCCGTCACCTCAGACGAGGACGACATCTTCGACTTCTGCTTCGTCTCATACCTCCAGACCGGACACCAGACCGGACCCGAACGCGAAGTCCATCTCGAGATGAAACACGGCGTCGAAGCCAAGAGTTACGAAGAGGTGAGTCTCACACGAGTGACAGTAAGCATGCGTTGAGTTGAGGTACTAATGTCTGTGCGTTTGTGTCCACAGTTGGCAAACGTCGGTAAACTGAAGCCTTTGGAGATGGAGTTAACTAAACTGGAAGACCTCTCGTCGTCTATCGTTCAGGACTTCGAGTACATGAAGAAGAGAGAGGAAGAGATGAGAGACACAAATGGTTTGTATTACTGTTAGACATGCAATGATTGCATGAGTGACTGACTGTTGTATTGATTGATTGATTGCAGAGTCGACTAACAATCGCGTGCTATATCTGAGCATATTCTCGATGTTGTGTCTGTTAGGTCTGGCCACTTGGCAGGTCCTATACTTACGGCGCTTTTTCAAAGCAAAGAAACTCATTGAATAGTTTTATACCATTTGTAGAGAAATTTAAGTTAACTATGATTTAGCCGAAACTCAATTCAAACCTCGAGTCCATTTGTAATTTTTTGTCTAAAAGTCTTCAATAAATGTTTTTTTAAATAATACCGTAAATGACAAGTGATTTGAAACTTGATTTAATAATAATAATAATTAAAATAACGCTAAACTGTTTTACAAATGCGTTAGCCTTTAGACGGAATGCAAAATATGTTTAAATACTTTTGATATAAATTTAATTTTTAAAACAATTTAATTAGTTCTGAGCTGATAGTCGCCATTTTGGGTGATATAGCGAACCCATGGGAGCGCCTGATAGCCGCTCTTCTCGATGATCTTGAGGTACCGGACCTGTATTCCCGATGTGGTGAAGTACGGGATCTCGAACTTCACTTGAATGGGAGGCTTGCCTTCGGTCTCTTCGCTGACCACTGACGGCAGTCCGAAGTGGGCTCTCATGAGATACTCCTTCCCTCCCGGAAACGACTTGATGTTCCAAACGACTGAATTCACTTCCGGTGTGTATTTCACGCTTCCGATGGATGTCTTGAATTTGGGAGAGTCTGCGTCGTGCGGCACCGGTATTACGATCTCCACGTTATTAGCTGTAGACCGGCGTTTGAACTGACTCTTGGCTTTAATCATGTACTCGACTCTCGAGTGTTGATGTCTTTCTATCACCGATTCGATCCAAATTAAAGGCTTCACGTGAGTGTTGAGCCGATAAGACATGAGTTCAAACTCTCCGTCCGGAGGAATGAATGAAATGGTTCTGTCGTTCTCGAAACGAGACAATCGGACGCATTGGTGGAACTTCACGTCTTCGAGTTCCACGGATTTGCTTTTCCCCCGACCGGTGCTCTCGAACAGCACCTTATCGTTCAGACCTAACCTCAGTTCAGGCATTCCCGACAAATAGACTCTCATTTTGATGGAACCGACGATTTCGCTCTGGAGTACACTTCCGGATGCGTTGGCCAACAGATTCACCGATTCGATGACGTCGAGGAAGACCTCATTCTTCCGGTATTTGATTCCCTCTGAACGCCAGGAGACGGCGTTCGTCACAGTCATCGGTGGTCTCACCTGTACTTCCATTTTATGGCTCTCTTGAGTGATATATTCCTGCAGAATCTTGCCATCCGTGGTCTGCGGGTACCCGAAGTCCATCAACTCATCCAAGAGCTCGTAAATGAGGACAAAGTTGTCGCGAATGCTCTCTTCTTCGAGTTCTTTGAAATACTCGATCAAAACGTTTACTATTTTGTGAAGGAATGAGAAGACGAGCGAAACGTTTGCATTCTTTTTGGTCACCGAAACGATGTACAGATTATTGCATTTGATGAACGCAAAGGTCGTGTCGTTGTGTCTGAGGATGGGATTCAGGGATCCATCCTCTTCGCGGTCCATCAGAATCGGTATAAACTTGTCGATGGAGTTCATGTCGATGTCTCCCCTATAGTTGCGTGATATCAACACTTTTCCCTTCAGGTCCAAGAAGTATATGGCCGACGATGACATGGCTGACACACCTCTGCCTACAAACATACCGTTAACACATGGCTTCACATGAAATATCACAATACCTTACGTATAGTTCTTGGGACCAATTGAGTGACAAATCAAGTGATTGTGTGTTTCCACTCCCAATTCACTGTCAAATCAAATCAATTATTCATTTAATTACAAATCAGATTAATAAACACAACAAATATGTCATCAATTTGGTGGCTAAATCAATGATAATTACCTCCACAGCAGTGACAGATAATGGGCAAAGAGGTGACCAAATGCTAAACAAATGGGATTTGCGTTCAAATGAGCGAAATGTGTGTTAAATGTGTTGACAATTAAATTGAATACAAATCTAATGACAAAACCATTGAATGATTGAATGTTTTCGTAATTTGTGTCTCAAATGAAGTGAACGTATGTTTGAGTCATATATTGACGTGTCTTATGATAACTGTCAGCAAAACATCACTTCATTACCTGTTGTTTACTTCACTGTCTGTCCGCTCACTCAACACATCTCAACACATCTCAAGACATATTGCCATTCATTGGCCACAAGACATGATGGGAACAGAGATGAGGGCAGCGCTCATCACTTTGGGAAGCGTTTTGCTGACGAGTGCTGTCATCGGAAACGCTTACTTCCAGAAGAAGCAGTTCTATCCATCTGTGGTATACATCACTAAATCTAATCCATCGATGGCTGTAAGACATGTCCAACACTTGCCTTTGAGTGCCAGTCAATGATAACAATGTATTGAATGCACAGATAATATACATTCAGGCGTTTGTCTTCGTCTTATTGATGGGAAAACTGATGCGAAAGATATTCTTCGGACAATTAAGGACCGCAGAGATGGAGGTATTAACTGCTTTGCCATCCCATCCAATGTCTTAATCTGACGGTAATATTGATGTTGTGTTAGCATCTGATCGAGAAGTCGTGGTATGCGGTGACCGAGACGTGTCTGGCGTTCACAGTCTTCAGGGATGACTTGTCGCCCAAATTCGTGGCTCTCTTCACACTCCTGTTGTTCCTCAAGTGTTTCCATTGGTTGGCAGAGGACAGAGTCGACTACATGGAGAGGAGTCCTAATATATCACTCCTGTTCCACATCCGAGTCATTTGTAAGACATTGAGTCCACCATTGAGTCCATTACTCTCATGAGATATCTGTTCCCATCACTGCAGCCCTTCTGTTCCTTTTGGCAAGTCTTGACTTCTGGTTCATTCATATGGCATACTATAGTACTCTCACGAAAGGGGCGTCCGTTCAGCTGGTCTTCGGCTTTGAGGTAAGCAATGATTGTCTCAAGACATGTATGCATTCATGTGACATATGATGTGTTGATGTCTGGAACAGTACGCCATTCTGTTTGCTGTGGTCTTCAATATCCTGATGAAATACATCCTCCACTTCGTTGACCTCCAGAACGAGAATCCCTGGGAAGACAAAGCCGTCTATTTGTTATACACCGAGCTTTTGATGGGTTTTCTAAAAGTGATTTTATACGTGACTTTCATCACAATTATGATGAAAATACATACCTTTCCTCTCTTTGCCATCCGTCCCATGTATTTAAGTATGAGGTATGCCTTCAATGCATTGCTTTTCGTTCAGTCATTTGATTCTCACTTTTGATGCACTTCTCAGAGCCTTCAAGAAAGCACTGAATGATGTGATAATGTCTCGGCGGGCCATCAGGAATATGAATACGTTGTATGTCTTACCTCTGAATCCATTTAAAACTCAATCAAATGATCTTTTAATCCACTCTTAGATATCCTGACGCCACACCAGAAGAGCTGCAAAGTGTGGACAACGTATGCATTATATGCAGGGAAGAGATGACAGGCAATGGTAGCGCCAAACGGCTTCCCTGTAACCATATATTCCATGTGTCGTGTCTGCGCTCGTGGTTCCAGAGACAACAGACGTGTCCCACCTGTCGAATGGATGTGCTTCGAGTGGCGCCCAATGCCGGCGCCCAACCACCGCCTCAACAGCAGCCCCAACAGCCCAGAGCACAGCCGGGAATCCCGCAAATCCCGCCGCAGTTTTTCATACCCGCCAATTGGCAACCATTTGGTGCTGCCGTTCCTCAACCACAGGCCAATCAAATCAATCAAAACCTTAATAATAACAATAATAACTTCAATAACAACAACAACAACAATAACATCAATCTTAACAACAATAATGTCAATAACAACAACACGAATGCAAATACCGGTGCCGCCGGAGCCAATACTGGCGCGCAAGCGAATAGAGCCCCGACAGCCACTATCCCGCCATTCATACCATTCCCACCATTTATGCCATATATGGCGCCTCCTATGCCCACTCCTCCGCCCGATTTGAGTCGACTATCATTAGAAGAGTTACGAGCGCTCGAAGGCAATGAGAGACAGAACATTGAGGCCCGGATCAGGTGCTTAAGGAATGTTCAGACTTTAGTAGAAGCGGCGGTACTTCAACTCCAACAGTATAATACTGTTGCAAATCGTATGACTGCATCACAGAGCGCCGCATCGGACACACCGTCCACTTCAGGTGTGGCCAATGCGAGTGCAGCGCCCAATACGAGCGCTAATTCTGGTGATACTCTTAGAGTTGATAACAATCCTCAAGAAGTGTTACGACAGAGACGTTTGCAGCGCTTCTCACAAACACAGCCGCCGATCATCGACTCGAATACCGGTTCGGTTGCCGAACAGTCACCTCAAAGTCAGGCCTCAAACTCAACCAATACTTCAAATCAACCCTCAGATAACAATTAGTGAAACAAAACTAAATACTTGAAAATATATTAAATTTTAAAATGATCTACGTTTACAGTAAGTTATAAATTGAAATCAATTTGAATTATATTTAAATAAATTCTCTGTATAATAACATATCTTAAATTAAATTATTATTAAAATAAAGACAATTTTGATTATAAATCAATAGATTATTCCATAAGTGCTACAGAATATACAGCATTCAGTACTACGGTATACAGTATTTATTCTTATGGTTCTTAAGGTATAAAATATACAAATTTTGATAAATAATATTTGGAATACAAATTTAATAAATTGTAAGTAAATACGGTATATTTGAAATAAACATTTGAGTTATAAATAATAAATAAATTTGAGTTATAAACAGAATAAATAGAATTTAAAATAAAATGTATACAAAAAGTTTTTTTCTTAGATGCGGTTATTTAATAGAACTTCTGGTCGCTTTCTGGGACCCGAGGGTCGATCCCTTTGGCGACGGACCGGCTTTTGATTTGCTAGAAGGCGACGGACCAACCTTTGATGCTTTTGATTGTCCAACACTCGACGGACCAGCTTTTGATAGTTCAGCCTTTGAGGACTGAGTCTCAGTCGACGAGGACTTGTTCCTCATCACGAGGAAGGCTCCGACACCGATGGCAACGATCACTAATACAAATTTAATAAATTGTAAGTAAATACGGTATATTTGAAATAAACATTTGAGTTATAAATAATAAATAAATTTGAGTTATAAACAGAATAAATAGAATTTAAAATAAAATGTATACAAAAAGTTTATTTCTTAGATGCGGTTATTTAATAGAACTTCTGGCCGTTTTCTGGGACCCGAGGGTCGATCCCTTTGGCGACGGACCGGCTTTTGATTGTCCAACACTCGACGGACCAGCTTTTGATAGTTCAGCCTTTGAGGACTGAGTCTCAGTCGACGAGGACTTGTTCCTCATCACGAGGAAGGCTCCGACACCGATGGCAACGATCACTAAGCTTTTGATTGTCCAACACTCGACGGACCAGCTTTTGATAGTTCAGCCTTTGAGGACTGAGTCTCAGTCGACGAGGACTTGTTCCTCATCACGAGGAAGGCTCCGACACCGATGGCAACGATCACTATAATTACGATGAAAAGTACGATCAAAATCCAACTCTTGCTGCTCTTTTCTTCTCCCTCTCCATCGCTAGTGTTTGAAGTTTCGGAATCGTGAGGTGACTCCTCCTGTGGGTGGGCATCGGGTCGGCTCTGTCCCCCATTTGTGTCGTTTCCCGACGGGGCCGGTGCTGAGCTCTCACCCCCACCGCCACCGCCACTACACTTCTCAGGACTTGTGATTTTGAGGAAATCCTTGAAGACATCCTTCGGTGAGCCCTGCTTTCGGGCGACAAACTCTCCTTCGGGCGTAACTTTGGTGATCTGGAAAGTGCTGAACGTCTTCTTGTTGAAGACATACAGCGTCTTATCCGCGCCGTTCACTTCTTTCTTCACGAAAACGCCATAAATTTTTTCCGACGTCTGGAGCGACAGCTTCACTGACTGTCGCGGCTTCTCAACGCCCCAACCCTCAGGTTTTGTGCACATGAAGGTGCAGTCAACCATTGCCAGGGCGTCCCCCTTCACGAAGAAGACCCACAAATAGTTGACGGCAAACATGGCGTCCAATGGTTTCCCTTCAGCCCACCCTATCTCAGCACGACTGGCACAGTGGTCGCTGTAATAGACAAATAATGCAATTCAATTTATACTGAATCTTAACCCCCCTCCCCCTCAATAGGTGAGACAATTAAAAGATTATTAAAAAGTTTTAGTTATATATTTGAAAACAATTTAACGAATATTTACTGCTATTACCTATTGTACTCGATCAGTTTGTCGGTCACCCACTGGCCAGTCGATGTATCCCAGGGCATCATCTTATGTCTGCCACCGATCAATTCCATGACCCATATGTGCCGCTCGTTGGAAACCATCCCCCCATCGGTCTGTGCTTTAGAGCAGCCGCCCATACTGTCCACATAGACCACGGCATCGGCTTTAGTAAAGGGCGCCACAAAACTCTTGGCCAACTCGTCGGATGGGGGAAACTGTGATTCCTAATTGTGTGGGAACTGGGATTCAGACAACATTGAACACACTGACCATCCCTGACCACCACTCACCTTCAACCACCAGAAGTGTCCTCCAGAGCTCAACCAATACATCTGAACATCGCTCGAGAAGGTGATGGCGTCGATGACTGAATCTTTGCATAGAAAGGTAGACTTAGGGAAGACACCACTAATTGGTAGCATTAATAGAATAGCAAAGAACAAAGAGGAATGCATTGTCTGGTTATGTGCTGAAGAACTGAACAGTTGTTAATAAAAGCAAATCATTTAATATGATTTAAATCGATATTTGAATGAAACGATGGTAGCATTAATAGAATAGCAAAGAACAAAGAGGAATGCATTGTCTGGTTATGTGCTGAAGAACTGAACAGTTGTTAATAAAAGCAAATCATTTAATATGATTTAAATCGATATTTGAATGAAACGCTCGGAAAGTATTTGATTTGATTGTTGTATTTCTGAGGCATTGAGTCGTGTCTCGCGCGACGAGAATAATACAAAGTTTGCAAACAATTAAAGGCTATTGAAATGAATAGAGATATAATATTGAACACCAGTCCGTATGGCCAGTGCTTTCAATTAATGCACTCACTTAACAAATTATCTGTTTTTAAAATTTTACAATTTATAAACTTTTTACAACTTAGCATGTTCCTTTTAAAACTTATGTACTTATCATAGACTTATGTGTCTTAATTTATTTAGTGTTTTATTAATATAGTGTGCATACATTTAGTAGTCTTTGTTTATAAAAGTTTTAAAAACATATTTATTTCAATTACTTTTATAAGTTCAAAATAGTTGTATGTTTGAATTGAAATTTATAAATCATTACTAAACTTACAAAATATTGATCAGGGACAATCATCTGTCAAATGATGTGTTCAACAGACAGCGCACTCTCACTCTCACTAACACTTCACTCAATGTTTTTGTAAATTATAAACAATTCATTCAATGATATGTTAATCATATGAATGGCAATCAGTGTGTGATTTAGTGGACA
>CAJPVJ010002956.1:0-11901 GCA_905397405.1 Oppiella nova
TGCTCTAATAATGATTGCAATGAAAATGAAGTTTACAATTAAACTAAGTTATAGTTATATTCTTGGCTTTATCTTTGTTTTCAGAAGTGAATTGTTTGAATATAAGAGTATAGGTGTAGATAAAGACAACAGCCTTTGCCATGAAATCTGCATCTAAATTGACCAGGCCTAATAGAGTAAAGTTTGCAGTATGAGATAATAGACCAGGGATCATTAACTGGAACTATAATATATAATTAAATAAAATATGCTATTTAGTACAGTACTGATAATTATTATGACAACAGTTATAGATTCATATACCTCTTCGTAATAGACAGCTGTCCTGTCCTCGGGATCAGTTGACAACACATACTGATAGAGAAGACTTTTAGCTTCAGCTGAGTCTGCGTTCACATCAGAGGTTTGTTTGAGAGTATAGAAGAGGGAGAACAACATCAACACAACCAAAGCAATGGTCAGCAGAATATCGAGAACATTGGGCTTCTCTTCGGCGCTGAAAAGACTCAACACTTCTTCGATTTCAGTAACGATTCCGAAGAATAAGAGCACAAAATAACCGAAAATAAATATATTGAATATTTCGTCAATCTTTCTGACGGCACTTAAGTTTGATCGGTACCTGCAGTCATGAGAAAACAAAACATTAATTATCAGTATTTTAAAGTCAGTTTCAATTAACCAAATTTTGATGATTTCCAGTTGTTTGAGGTCAGGTCTGACCTTTCTCTTGATAAGTGTCTCAATATAAAAGTTCAAATGTTGAAATTTAAATTTCATGATCCAGCACAATACCACGTATAATACCATTACAAACAGTACCACATATAGTGAATACAATGCTATAAAACTGAATATCTTATTGGTCCAAATGGTGTCCGAATCGGTATTAATGGCCACAACAATGACAACAGCAATGTATGAAAGACACAAAACCATTAGTGACAACACGAATATTGTTAGGAATGTGAGCTTCACTTTGTACTTGATTTTGAAGTAATTATAATGCATAAGAATGGTCTGGTCCAATTCTGGGACCTGATCTAATTGTGTAATCAGTGTTCGCAATGTTTGTTTATAAAACCAGATGAGATCCAGTGCTGAAACACCTGACAAACTGTACAGAAATGTGAATATCTCGTCCCATAACTGATCCGTGAGTTCTCCCAATTGGAAGATATGGTAACAGACGCGACACATCCAGAAGCCACAAATCACATGAACCATAGTTACGATGAAAAATGAATATATCTTTGAATTAAACGTAAATTTGAGAATAAAAAACAGATAAAACTTATGAAGACATACCTGGATGAGTCCGTGTCGGCTCAGGTATTTGAATGCTTTGTCGGGATCTTTAAGACAATAACTGATGGGCGCACCCGTCAATGCAAACGGATATAAAACCCGTCGAAGAATGAGATAATAACTGAAATCTTTCCTCAATTCTTTGATATCAACGGACAAAACAGAAGTGATGTCATCTTCAGGAGGAATTGATTTATTGGATTTAATTGACATTTGATCTTCAGGTATATTATTGGGGGATAATTGATTGTCAGTAGTTTCCATGTTTAATCACAAATATTATTTTAATCAACTTAAATAAAAAGTTTTAATTATGCAACATGTATCTTTATAAACATTATTCGATAAAATAAAACCACGTTGCTGACAATAACACATAAATTATATTAAAATTTTAAAACAAATTAAAACATTGTTTATATTGAATTTATTAAATGAATTAAAATGATAATCTCTTTTGACAATTATCTCAATACAAGAAATATTCTTATTATCAAACATAGGAAATTGAAACCCAATCACAGGTATTCACAAACTGATAAGATATAAAATAAGTCTAATACTGTATACACTGAATAAGTTATATTAATGAGTTTTATATAAAAGGCAAATTAAATATTAATTAGTATACAGTAAATAATAAAAATTAATTTTGGCAGATAATGTGAATAGAAAACAATGAACAGTGAATTGCATTTTTATCATATATTTTCATAATTATACAAAAGTTTTGCTATTTTAAAAGCCAATACAACGAGAATAATTTGAATCAAACAAATGACAATAGAAATGGCGGTCAGACTTAGGACCCGATATCTGAATTTATTGGTGATGGCGTCAACGCATCCAATACTTTGACTCACTTTCCGTGCATTACATTCAGATAAACGTCTTCTTAAGTCATGACAACAGGAGACCGGAAAGAGTGGTCGGCTCTCATTAAAGTGAACATTGAGTTTCCAGTCCAGAGGGCTGTGGGCGCCGCAACACATGAGCATATATTGCAGTTTATCGATAGCCGACGGTTGACTACTGTCTTCATATTGACGCCAATTGTATTGTCTTATGGCAGAAGTGATGCGTTTATACGAGACGTCTTCCAACTGAGCGATCAATTTGAGGGCCAAACCGATGGCAATGCACTGCACTATCAGTAAGAGGATATTGACGACACTGAAAGAGTACAGCATTCGGGAGTCAGTGAGGGCTGCGGCACAGTTGGCCAACACCGACACCAATACTATTACAGCCCCGACCGCTATGAATATGATAACTGTCGAGTTTGGCACCTTCTTTATAACCATTTCCATCCCATCCCCTATTATTAGCTTATAATTGGTTTTAAGTATAGTTCCGATTAATACTAAAACTAATCCAAATAAAAACCAAATGCCATTAAACAAGAAGAACATAAACTTAAGAAACGATAACTTATTAGTATTTGAACTCATTTTCAATCAAACGTTCATTTGTTATAAAAATTCAATTCCAATTAATTTATTCACAAAATGATTACACATTTAGAAAATATAAGGAAAGCAAAATGACATAACTTTCCCGGAAGTTTGCAAAAAGTATTGAATTCTCTCAATATTCCCTATAACTGTAAACAGTGTTCAAGAGATAATGAACTCATTCTTACGGATATCATAAATAATTTATATTTCAATTTTGCTATTAAACCATAGTTTGAGTCGTTTTAAAATTATGAAAAACAAAACTGCAGATGATTGCAATTTGCAATTAGTAATTGCCAATTACTATGCTTAGACACATGTGATTACTGTGGATTGTATCACTTTAAGAGGTTATCAATGGAGATTATGGTTTCACGGATCAATTTCACAGATAATATACAACCGTTTAGTAAAAATTAAAATATTTTGGAAAACCATTTGGGAATGAAATCATGTTTAAACATATGGTCATCAACTCAAAACTACTGTATAATGAAAGTTGAATCAATGTTATTTTCAATCAATAATCAATAGGTATACTAATAACGGTTAAATACAGTATTTTATTAATTTCAAGTGTATATGATTTAAAATAGTTGGCAAATAATATTCACCAAAAATGTTGTTTTTAATCATTATAAATATAAATGTTATAAAATCAGAGGTTTATAATAATTGAACAATATTTAGAGTATTGAAAATGTTCACTCATTTTCATTGATAATTAATAAAGTATTGAAACACAAAAGACTTAATATTTAGAGTAATGATATGATACTGAATACCGTAATAATAATGTCGAAAAATCACATTTTTGTTAACTTCACACAAAATAACAATTTATTGATGAATTGAGTCATATAACAAATACCGGTTAATGATTAGCTAAAAATTGAAGATTTAAGTAAATCCATGAAAATTATTAAAAATTAGTAAAACCAATGAATCAATAATTTTGGATTCAATTACTGGTTAATTGTTTTGAGTTTTTTGTCATTAGAGAGAATGGGTTTACAGAGAGAGCACATCCACTCTTCGGTGTCCACCTCGAGAGCCGAGCACTTGATATGAGTGGCGTTAGCGCCACAGCCATCGCACGCCAATATCTCCCACTCCTTATCGCCATTGAAATCCTTGCCCTTCCTGGACAGACACTTCTCGACCGAACACTCGTAGCGGTGGTCATACAAGTCCTGAAAGGTGGAGCCCTTCTCCCAACTGGCGTCCCGGGAGGGCACGTGAACCCCAAACGCCTTCATTTCGGTCACGAACTCATCCCTATTGTTACAGTTGGGACACTTCAGGTGGTGTTTGCCCGCGTGATAGGCCTGTTTGATCACACACTCTCTGTGCATCCAATGCCCGCAACACGGCGTCCACAGTGTCTTAGGGGAGGGCTGTGGGGGCGTCACCTCTTCGCGACAAATGGCGCACATCCGGTCGACCGCCTTCTGGTTCACGCGTCGGGTCTTCTGCTTTGGTCTGTGTTTCTCGCAATACGACGGATAGGACTTCAGGGGGTCGTGAAAGGCGTGGAAACTGTTGTGGACGAGTCCGCACGTCAGGTGAAACTTGACGGCACAGGAGGTGTCGCAGCACCCGATCACTGCACCCCTCCTGTGACAGTAAGTGCACGACAACTTCGAGGCCCGACGCACCTCCTTCTTCATGTCGGCCGCCAGGAAGCCCTTGAAGTCCTCATCGAGGCCTCCGTTCTGTTGCAGACCGGGGCTGAAGAGTATGCAGTAGTAGTGGGCACTCATGCCATTCCTGACCATCATTTTGCCCATAAAGTACTTGTTCTTCAGATTCTGTCCGCAAAACACACAATCGGGTCCTCGAAGACAACAAACACACCGTTACATCCCATACACAGCTATTGTCATATGTATTGTCACTTACGATCACCACTGGACTCGTTCTCCTCCTCAGCCATTGCCTTACGTTTGCGTTTTGAAGACATTATCAGTGAATGAAGTGATGGTCTGATTGGCAGTCACTTGCGTTCACTCAATGAGACAAACACTCAATGAATGTCTCGTTTGGCGCTCAACGCTATTCACTGTCCGTGTGTTTCACACTTTGAATGCCTATTCACTCATTGGTCCACAACTGGCACTGCAGTCACTGCACGACATCTAATGGCACTCACAGTCAACCACTACTACCACTCATTTCACTGTCAGTTTGACTCTGTTTGCAAACTTTGGTCTCACATTTAATTGTAGCGTGGTCATTTTGGTCATTTTCATCATATACCATACACTTCACACCAGATTTGTATGTGTCATACAATCACTATTTGATAACTCATTCAACATTTGTATTCATAAATAGCTTCCCATTTGACTATAAATAGCATTGAAGGCATCACCGAACGGATCCATTGCCACCACATTGTAAGCGATGTCTCACTGCATAGTGTTGGTCCAGACGGGCAAACCGGACTCCCGGACGTACAGTGACTTCGAGTCGGTGAACGAGGCCATATGAAGGCATCACCGAACGGATCCATTGCCACCACATTGTAAGCGATGTCTCACTGCATAGTGTTGGTCCAGACGGGCAAACCGGACTCCCGGACGTACAGTGACTTCGAGTCGGTGAACGAGGCCATGGAGGGTGTCTGTCATATCTATGAGCAGCACCTGAAGCGCACTAATCCGGACATCCCGTCCATCACGTACGACATCTCACAGCTCTTTGACTTCATCGACCAGTTGACTGATTTGAGTTGTTTGGTGTAAGACATGCTGATCATTACCACCAATTGATTGAATTGATTGATTGCATTGTCGTTGTGTTTGTCGTACAGCTATCAGCGCAACACCAATACCTATGCGCCCTATGATAAGGAGTGGATCAAAGAGAAGATCTATATTCTGCTCAGAGGTGTGGCCAACAAGACATCATAGGCCACCAGATGATCACAACCACCACTTCACACACATATTACCAGTTTCTCTTCCCTCCCCTCCAGATTCTACTCAAATGTTATCATAATATTGAGTCTCAAACTGATCCATAGTTTAGCCATACTTTTATTGATAATTATGTCTATGGTATTAATTTATAAGAAATCAAACTATTTTTAAAAATATTTAAATTGAATTACATTTTCTATAATCATTTGTTAAATTAGTATCTAATTCCCAACCCTATCCCTTAAATGATTGAATATATGTTTAAATCGAGTTTTTATGAGATTTATGCAATTATTGTTTGTTTGTCTTAATTTTTAAGTATCTAATTATGAGAAGATTAAGTATAATCTCTATATTTATGGTATTCATCTGATAATTATTTGAATTGTTTTAATTATTAAAATTTTCATAACTTTTTTTACGAAATTTGTTAACCATTTGTGTAATTATTTGTGATTACTATATTAGTCAAAATATACGGTAATGCATATAAAAATGTGAAATAAAAGATTTTAAAATAATTTATTGATTAAAATTTTAGAAAACATTATAAAAACTAAATCTACTTTAATTATTTAAATAATTTAATTTTAATGCAATTTACGTTTATTAATATCACAATAAAAAATACCGGTATTTAAAAATAAACTTAATATTTAGTAAAATTCTATATAAATAATACTTTTTGAATAAAAAAGTTAAATTCATAATTAAAAGGCAATTAATATTGCAATACAGTATACAGTAGTGTACCATATATTCAAAACTTCATAACAGGTTTCTCTTCAATCAATTGGTTTTGTTTGTGTTGTTTTTGTCGAAAACCAATCAACACATGAATGACAATCAAAGTGACGATACAAGAGAGGGCACAGAAGAGGGAGGCGTAGATGAGGGACAGGGGGTACGACTCGATATAGTTGGCTATCGCCAGCGGAACAAATACACTGCCCAGAGTGCCAGACATGTTCAACACTCCACATACCTGTCCAATATATTCTTACATTAGTTTATCATTTATTTGAAGTTTATTTAAATTACCATTGAGTTCATAGTTATAGAGCTTTCCATCAAAGCATAAAGTGATGCTATAATACTGGACAGACCCACACCTGGACATTCATGCCATACATTAGGAATATATTGATTTGAATGCATATAAGAGTTAAGCAATGAATGAATGCATACCGAGAAGACAGACTCCAAACCAAAGCATAACGAGTGAAGTGTTGGAGAAAATGATGAGAACGACGAGTGATATGAGAATAACCGACAAATTCATGTAAAGCATTGTGAAGTGATTGAGTTTGAGGGCCAACACTATACTGACTCCCTTTCCCATTACATTACATAAGTTGAAAATTGAGGTAAGGAAAGCGCCCCCGGATTTGGTTAAGTGTAAGTCAATGTTCGCCGAAAATGAGGCCAAATATGTGACGACCACTTCCTCGAAGAAGAAGAGGTAGAAAAGTGAACACAAAATGATTATCGAAAACGTGTATAACTTTGGCTCTTCTCGTTTGGACTCTTTTTCATTCTTCTCATCACTCGATTGCGAGAGTTTATCCTCACAAGTGATGGTAGAGATGATAGTGGCCTGGGATGAGGCCATCATATTGGCTGACCGACTCTTGCGGACAGTATAGAAGTATTGGAAAAATACGAGAATCGCTGCCAACACAAGCATCAGTCCGTTAATCATATACGGGATATAAATATAATTCTCCAGCTCCGAGGGTGTCGATTCCGTGCCATTCATTACAATTTTGATGACCATTCCTGATATCTTTGTCTGATTGATAGACTTAGATGTCGGTGATATGTCTTCATCTTCTTCAGGTATAAGAAACGGCTCCACAATAATAGGACCCAATATATAGCCGAGTCCTCTGAAGAACTGTAAGGCTTGCATATAAGGCGGACACGAGTCCTGCCATATCTCCAGAATCCAAGCCTCGCAGGCATTAATGGCTGCACCGGATGTGACACCGATTATGAACTGAAGGACCATAAAGAAGTAATAATCCTGAATCAATGTGACAAAAGAGACGACTATTCCAAGCATCACCACAATTGATGCCAACGCCACTTGTTTAGGCACCCATTTGAACAGAAAACCACCTTTTGTTAAGGAAAGACATGAAATTCAGTGAAATTCATTTGTATTAATTCTATGACTACAGAATCAAGACTTTAAAAATACTTGGTTTTGAATATTAACTCATTTGAATCTCTAATTAAGTAATTATGAGCCAATGGCTCACTTCCCTTGTGTTCAACACCTGGATGTATGACTTCGGCGACATAACAGCCGTTGAGCACTTGACCCGTTGACCGTCGCCGACATTTCAGCTTTAAGAGCCTTTAGGGCTATATTTACACTAAAGTTTCAATACTATATTTACTTACAATTAGTTCTTAAAGCAATTGATATAAATAATAGACCAATGAGTGAGGCCTATAAAAATCATATCAATCAGGAATTAAACCTTTAGTTAAGAATTATTTTAACTAGTATTACAAGCATTTTCATAGTTTATAAAGACATTATCAAAACATACACATTTTCTCAAATGAATACATTTTGTAAAATTAACCTTATTGACACTTATTTGTAACTTCATTTGAATGTACCGTTACTTAAAAATAGTTTTAATTAGGGTTTATTTGTATGAATATATTATAAGATAATATATGACCCTATGATAGAATCTTATAGTAAAAATGATCAATTGATTAAAACCCAGAATTGAATATATGAATAACTTGAATGGCAAAGTTGAGACAAATGAAATGAATGGTGACTTACTTGAGATGGCACCGACACACACGCCAATACTGGTCACTGAGAACACGAATGACATTTGCGATTGACTGACCCCTAACTGAGTGCCCAAATCGAGAATTGTTGGGCCAAAGATGCCAAACCGGATCGCCTGTCAATCATTGATAACAAGGTAAGTAATCGATAGAAATGTGAGATAAGAGACAAGTGATGACAGACCAGCTGAAGGAACAGAAAATAGATAAGTGCAGTGGTAAGCAGTCTGTGTGCTAAACTCTCCAAACTCGCCATGGTCATCGATTACTGTCCAGTAAGACCAATCGGTATGCATACCACGGTTAAGTTAACTAATAATAATTAGTGGCTTTCAAATACTGCTGTCAATTGAAAAATAATTTTCAATTCTCGTGTGTTTTGTGATACTCTTTGAAGGAGTTCTCGTTGAATACTAAAGAAAACTATAGTTTTCGTTACTTTTTATTCATTTTATTGTCGCAACTTTACAAATGAATTTCTTAACACTACTATATAATGAACTACTTTTCATTTTTAGATAACAATGATTTGGATTTTTTCTTTCTCTATATTTTATGAATGAAAGTTATCAGCAAAACAGCACAAAAGGTGTTCAATACATAGCTCCCACTGCATATCATTTCCTTGGAAAACAATTTACGCTAAAACACTAAGAATTATATTATTTTATTACTACAGAAAAGTTTGGTTTTTGCCGGATTAAAGTAGATCACCATTTAGTGCATCACAACCATTAATCAATGCTTTTATTTTTAACTTCATTCATAAAAATTATACAACTAAGTTTGTAATACAATTGTTGTAGATTTCAAACTATTCTAGCAATACGTGATAAACAACACATTATTTAATCCAATATTCTCATGTCATAGGAACTAAGTTTTTAATTAAGTTTTAATATTAATATTTTATAGTTTTGTAACTGTGTTCAGTGTTTTCCTAAATCTGTATATTTTTCAACTATAGTTCTGCTCTTACTCTGCAATTTTGAATTCAAAATTCAATTTAATATTTTGTATTTGCATTCATAGTAAAGTATAGGATTTTGGTTTTGTTTCCATACATTTGTAATGAATCTAATGTTAAAACCATATTTTAGGTTAAATAATGTACACAAGTAAACAAATAATCAATGGTTCGTAATCTTTAATCAAATGTTTAATATAAATAATTTTGAATTCAGTTCATAAAATAAATCTTTATATTACCAAGGAGTGATTAGTGAACTAAGTTATTTAATTAAACATTAATATAAATTTTGTTTTTCTAATCTCATAGTATAGTAGAGAAGTTTCAAACAGTTAAGTTGTAAAAATATAACAAATAATAACAAAATTAATTAAAACATTTCATTTAAGTCTATATCTATAGTTGTGTCTGTATTTTAGAGTTAAAAATTGTTTACTCTATATTTATTTATTACATAAACAAATTGAAATCGAGGCTATACTGATAAATTATAAACAATGTAATTAGATATTTAAAGCACTTTAAACGCTTTCAATTTAAAACTTGTTATAACTATCAATATTAATATTTACACCCATATATTATACTTATAGAAAATATATTTTTATTTAAAGTCTATTTGAGATATTATTTGTTTCTCACAAAGTATTTATTCAGTATATTTATGCAATCCTAGGAACTTATTGGTTTTATTCAAATGACTAAATTAATATTTCTGAATATAAGGTTATCATAAAAGAATTGTTAAAATATACTGTATATCTAAAAGTCATTCAACAAATTGATTTTTAAAACAAGAAATTAATTCAATGATTTTTACAGTTGAAAACCAATTTATAGTAGATTCCCTCACATCTCAAGTAAGTTATCTCTACTTTATGTTTAGAAATTAAATCAAATATTTTTCTATCTATATTTTTAATAATGTTTCAAAAGTAAATCATTTCAGTATTTATAATAATGTGTCGTGAAATAAAGTATTTCATATAAACTTTAGTAATCCCTTTATTTTAATTAATTATTATTGCTATTATTGTATTTAAAATCTTTGTATGAATTGTGAAATTTTTATATTGGGTATATTCACACGTCAAATATAATATTTATCAATAAACTAAAAAATGTTTTCCTCTGACTTTTATAACTTTTCTAATAAAATACTTTTTATGATTACTCATTAAAATTGTTAAAAGAGATCCTTTTACAAATAATAATTGAATTATTTATTAATTACAATTTAATGTAATATATTTATATGATTTCCTTTATTAGTTTACAAAAAAATGTTTAAATATCTGGCCATATTAGGCTATCAAATGATTGTACTAAGTTTAGATACAAATGAATTATATGTAACTTGATATATTTCCAATTATTAATCTCTTTTGATATACTCGTTGTCTAAATTTCGCATATAATTAATGTTTATAAGTATTTATTGGTTTTTACAAGTCGGATTTTTTTCTACATTTATGATTATATGAAATATAATTAATTACTTTAATCATGTCATAAAATTTTTGTAGAGATCATAATAAACACGATGTGAATGTGAATCACAACTGATAATGGATGTTCTCGGTTTTGCAAATACCAGATTAGTATCACTAGGTTAATTGGCTTGAAAAAATAACATTTTGCACAATATTATGAAAATTCAATTGCTCCTGGTCACCGAAAAACCCGATAATATTTTTGATTATCTATTAGTAATATAAATAGCACTTTAATCCAATATAAATTGAATCAATTTCAGTGGCGCAATGGTAGAGTGTCGCCCTGCTAACCTTTTGATTACTGGATCGATACCACCTTGGTGCAAAATTTTTTGTTTTACTTTTTACATATATTATATATAAATTGCATATAATATTAATTATTTTGATTAATTAAATGATACTATTCATAAAAATAACAATTAATTAAAAAATATTACAAGAATATCATTAAATTAAACTTATAATTGTATTTTGTTTTGTAATATTTTGATTAATTTTTATAATATAATTATATATTAAATAATACTAATAAAATTATAATTAAATCTGCTAATTAATCTATAATTTACTAATGAATTAAATTAATGTAGATATAATTTACTTATTTGATTTTTAAAAATATTTAAATAAAATTTAATAATGAAATTAAATTTTATGCTGCACTATATGTGTCAAACTGTAATATTAATATTGTTAATAATGATGTGATTTTAACATTGAATTATTTATTAGTGAACTGTAATATAAAATTTTAATCGAAATATTACAAAACAAAATACAATTATAAGTTTAATTTAATGATATTCTTGTAATATTTTTTAATTAATTGTTATTTTTATGAATAGTATCATTTAATTAATCAAAATAATTAATATTATATGCAATTTATATATAATATATGTAAAAAGTAAAACAAAAAATTT
>CAJPVJ010002957.1:0-11900 GCA_905397405.1 Oppiella nova
GGGAACGGCAGATATCGTCTGGTCTTCGGTTTTGCTGTTGTTTTCGTCGAACGAACAAAAGGACAGAATCGCCGCCGAAAAGACTGAAGCGATAGTCAATAGTCTCTTCCCTTAAGAAAGCGTTGTTTTCTTCAAATAAAGTGTTTTTTCCTTTGTTTTCAAGTATTTATTGATTACGAGAAGCGATAAAAAGTTTTTCTCAAAAGCCTTGAAATCATAGAAAACAACAAATTTCTTACGAAATCTCTTCAAAACAATGTCTTCGTTCGTCGTATTCCTCGTCGTCTCTGTCGTCGTCGTGTCGCCGATCGTCGCGACGGAAGACAACGCGTCGTCTCCTCTGAGACACTGTTTGGCGCAAAGAGTGCCCAAAGTTTTGCTCAAAAAGTGCCGAAAACTGTATTCACAAGACTTGGAGTTCATTGAGAAGACGTCTTCCGAAGACAATTCGCGGCCCTTTTGCTGCGCTCTCAACCAATGGCGTCATTGTGTCCGCAAATACGTCCAAATCCACTGTCAAAAGGCGGACAACCGCTCGACTCAAGCCATCGACGCCTTTGTGCCGCCGTTCGCCGCAAACGACACCCAATGGCAGGACTGCGGACACCAAGAGTGCGACAAAAGCGTCAGAAATTGGCTTTTCGTCGCCTTTTGCGCGCTCTTTGTCGTCTGTCTGTCGCTTATTGTCGTCCTATATGTCCGCCGAAGACATCACTTGAAAGCAGTTCCCAATCGGAAGGAGAGAAATGGTGTCAAACCGGAGGAAGTGGTCAAATGTCTGCCAAAGAGTCGCTCTTTCTTTCTATAAGTCGTCGTCTTCTTGTCGTCTCTTTTGTCGTCGCATTCAGTCTTCGCTTAAAAACATTATTTGCTATAAAATCTCGGATTTCTCTGTATTTTCTGTCATTTCGTAATAAAATCATTAAATTTCGCCGAAAAACATGTCTTTCGAGCACTTCTTCGGCTCTTCTTCGGCCAAAAGAGATTCAAATTTAGCGCCAATTCTTGTGTCCATTCATTGGACAGCATTTGCGCCTCAAATCACATGTCAATGAAAACTACACTTGTATGACGAGTCCCACATTCGGGCCCTTTTATGATAACAAATCACAACATTGCGCACACATTACTCGTACTAACAAAAGGGCCCAAAGTGGCGGTCATTCAAATTGGCGTAAAAGTCGCGCACATTATCTCTGCATTGAATTCATTATTGAATTAAAAAACAATTTTTTAATCATTTGTTTGAAGAAAAGGAAAAACTTTTTTACAAAACGTTTTGATTTTTCCGCGAAATTTGGGCCAAAAATGTGACCAAAAGTCTGCGCGAAATCTGAGCCGAAAAGCCGTCGAAAAAATATTCGTCAAAACACTTCTCTGTTGTTGTGTTTTGTCTCCAAATTTGCGGACATTTTCTGCGCAAAACTTCGCCCAAAAAGACGACACAAAACGCGTCTTCGGAAGCGATGGCCGCCGTCCGCGCCCTCAACGGCAACACCGACTCCGGCATCGAGTCGGACGCCGAGTGCGAGCCAACGGTTCCGCTGGTCGTCGACTTCGGTACTCTTCGGCGCCGATTGTCTCACAAAATGACCGCAAATTCTGATCTCTTGTCTGACCCACGGATAGGCTCGTCGGTGATGACGTCGCGCGAGTCGTCGTCCGCCGCGTCGTCGGTGGCGCCGCCTCTCGACGACTGCTCGCCCCTCACGACGACGACGACGACCGCAGCGATAGACGCGACGACACCGCCGGCGACCGACGACTCGCTGCCGACACCGCTGTCGTCGGACGTGTCGTCCTCGTCGTCCGCCTCGACGCCCACCAGCGCTGAGCCGACCAGTAGTGGCGTCGAAGACATTGCGGACGTCGTGTCGGCGACCGACGCGACGACAGACGCGTCGCCGGAGACGACGCACTCGGAGAACAGTTTCCGGTTGTGTTTGGCGTCCGGCGATTGGCTGACGATTTCGATGGAGAATACGTCGGAATACGAGACGCAAACTCTGCGCGAGTTCTTCGACGGCGAGACGAAAGGCAAAAGTCCCGTAAGTTTTGCGAAGACTTTTCCGTCCATTGATTTCACGCTCTCTTTAGGAGTCGTATCGCGAGATTCGGAACCATTTTCTCCGCCATTGGAATGCAATGAAACCGAAACGCTTCGGATATCACGAGATGTTGAAGAAAGTCGGACATTTGCACCTTGGTCAGTATCGCACGCCTCCCGCCCCTCCCCGCCACGCCCCTCTCACCTCTGTCTCCCGCAGGCAACGTCACGGCCTTCTCGCGCGTCCAGAAGTTCTTGGAATCGCATAAAGCCATCAATTTGTGGACAAAAAGCGAATTAAAGACGACTTCTCCGCAGAAATCAAAAGCGACGCCAAAGCGCGCCATAAAAAGACGCCACGAGTCGCCGGCCACGCCCTTCGCGGGTGGGGGCGAAGGTGGACCGCCGCCGGCGCCCAAAACGCCGCGCACGCGACCGAATCCCTTCAAATTGGTTCCGTTGGAGACCTTCGACGCTCCGGAACAGGTGAGTGACGTCACACGCGTTTCGTCGCTCTGACGCCCTCCGTGTCTACCCTTTAGGCGCCGTTCGCCGTCCGGCTGTCGATGGAGGCGTTGGCCATCATCGACATCCACGCCCACTGCGTGCGCACGGAAGTGATCGGACTGTTGGGCGGCACCTACTGCGCCCTCTCGCACGAGCTCTTCATCCTGACGGCCGAGCCGTGCGCTTCTCTCGACGACCACGACCTCCAATGCGATATGGAGCCCGGTATGAGTCGCAGCTGTCGTCCTCTCCGTCGCTCACTCTGTCGTCTCTCTTGTCGTCCACAGTATCGCAGGCCATCGCGAAGGAGCGTTTGGAGCAGAAGTCGTACGCATGCGTCGGATGGTATCACTCGCACCCGACTTTCGTCCCGAACCCCTCCCTCCGCGATCTCGAGACGCAAACGGCATTCCAGACGCTCTTCTCGCGCGAGTCCAACGGACAGCCGTTCGTTGCGTTCATTCTCTCGCCGTACATGACGTCATGCGACGCGCCGTCCAATCGGACGTCGGCTTTGGTCTCGAAATTCAAGTGCCTCTGGGTTTCCGACAAACACTCGCAACAGGTATTCGTCGCGCAAAACGCATTCCTTTCGCTCCCTTTCGCTGACCACAGATCCCTTCCTCCGCAGCAGGAGTACTGCGTTCCGATGGAATTGCCGCCACTTCTGGTGCGGCGCGAGAAACTCCATTTCGCGGTTTTGGCGAAACTCCAAGACTTGTGTTTGAAGATCAAAGGCCACGCCTCTCGCGTCCGAATAACCAATCGAATCAAACGCTTCCGCGGCCTCGAAGTCAATCACTTGGAAAAGGTATTCAAGAATCAGAATAAGAAGTCTTTCTCTAAATGTCTTTCTCTCGACAGTTGTGTCACTCTTTGCGCCACTATTTGCTGGAAACGGGTCTCTCGAGCGTCGAATGCGACCATTTGTTGGCCAACTGTCGCAATATTCTCCTCAAACACTTCGGCGACGACACGACGACAGTGACGTCACTGACGACGTCGTCGTGCACTCATTGAACGCTATATTTATTGCCAATAATTAACTCAAATCTCATTCAACACACGAATAATAAAATTGCATTTAATTAATGAAACGAATAAATGACTCATTGATTGCACGCGAGACTAGTCTACGGACGACGACAGACGCGACGACACTGTCGTCTACTGGACGCCCGCCATAAACCCGGTGTCGAGGTTTTGGATCAAAGTCCGAACGAACGACATCTCGGCGCGCGTGCGCTCAAAGATGTTCGAGAGGGAGGCGTCGGGGTGGAGGGCGGCGCCGCCCTCGGCGCGCAGGATGTTGGGCGCCCACACCATCGACAGGTTCGCGTCGTCCATCTTCGTGTAGATCACGTGTTCGGGCGCAGAGAAGACCTGAAGAAAACGAATCAAATACGAGAGCGCGTATCGGTTGGTCAGAGGCAAGCGCTCGACCAATCGCTGAGCGCGGAGGGCGTCGTGGGCGGCGTCCAGAGCCTCCCAGTAGACGTCGTACGGCACGAGAGGGCGCTTCAGTTCGCGGAAGTAGAGTTTGAGAGCGGAGGCGATGACGTGGATGTCGTCCGGGTTGACGTCCAGCGCGTGATAAGAGTCGCGGACGTCGTCGCGAGTGATGACAGTGTCGACTAAAGGACGACGAGAGAGACGACAGAGAGTTAGTCACGTGTTATGCAAAAGAGGTTTTGGACTCACTTTTGATCTTAAGGCGCATTACTTCGTCTAAATCCCCGACGCATCGGAACACACCCTCTCGTTCGCAACAATCGCTTCCGTCGTCTCCGCGACACTTGAGCAGCGCTTCCGTCAGCGACACTATTGGCCTAAACATAGAGAGAGTGAGACGACGACAGAGAGGACGACAAGATGACGACACTCACCACGGAATGAGACGTCTGTCGACGAGCGCGTCGTCCAACGACTCGCCGAAGACGCCGACGAAGCCGTTGTCGACGCAGCGGAGAACGCGCGCCACTTCTTCGCGGTCGTGGGGTTTGCGGACGTAAACCACGTGCGACTGTTGGGAGCGTCGCAACTGTTGCTCGAACTTTCGGCGCACGACTTCCGCCGCGTAGGGGTTCGCGTGCGACGACAGAAAGGCCGCCATATGTGGCGCCAACTTCTGCGACGGCGGGAAATACCAGAAACACGCGCACATCAGCCGCAGTCCGCGCGCCTCCGAGTCGGCCGACGGGTTGTTCGTCGTCTGGCGCGCGATCTGAACGAGCAGTTCGTCGCGAAGGATCGGCTGCTGAGTGGCTGTCGTCAGCAGATAGACAGCGATATCCGTGTCGTCGGCGACGGCCAGCGACGGGTGTCTATTGACGCCGTCGTGCGTCGCTGTCGTCGTCGTCCTGTCGCCGGTTGTCGTCCTCTCGTCTACCGTCAGGTCGCGCATGAATTTTTGCACGAATTTGAACATCAGTTTCGACTCGTGTCTCAACTTCTGGTCACTTATGGAGGAAATCATCGGCTTTTTGATTGACTTCTTCGACCACTCGAGCATCGCCTTCAGGGAGACCTTCTTTCCAATGAATAAACCGGGCTTTCGGTGCCTCTCAATGTTCTCTTTGGCGAACGACTCGATCGACAGATGCGTCGACGAGTTGTCGCCCGTCTTGGCGTCGGCCGTCGTCTTGGCTGTCGTCTCCTTTGTCGTCGCCGGCGTCGGCATCAGAGACAACGTATGGCTGATTTGGCGACTCTTTGGCGGCGTCTGCGGCCGCGTCTGAAGCGTCAGTGTCTGCGCGACGGTCGCGGCGACAGCTGTCGTCTTCGGTGGCGACGGTGTCGTCAAAGTAGTCGTCAATCGTTTACTATTTGTCGTCGTATTCGACGAGACGTTGTTTTGAACACAATTTCGGCTTAAGTTCGATGAGATTTGAGTCAATGAATGGCTTTTGGTCGGCGCCGGCGGTGTTGTGGCGAACGCTTGGCCGCCGACGCCTCCCGACGCGCTGCCCGTCGGACTGCTGGCGACCATCAGAGGGCTGACAGCGGGCGGCGCTGTCGTCGCAAACAAACTGTTGATTTGTTGCCTCTGTTTGACGGACGACCGGTTGCCGTCGTAACGACACCGGCGACGGAAGTCGTCGTCCGGTGTGTCGTAATCGTTGTCGTGTCGACTGTCGTACGAACGGCCGTCCGGTCTGTCGCCGCCGTCGTCATCGTTGTCGTCCGAGACGTCCTCCTCGTCGTCGCTGTAGTCGTGGTCGTACTCGTCGTCCGCATCGCACGACAGGTCCGACTCGTCGTCGCCCAACACGTCGTCAAAGTCGTCGTCATTGGAGTCGAAGTCCAACTCTTGGCCGACGTCTCGCACTCTCATGGCGTGCGTCAGACGCGCCTCAGATATCAGGTAATGTCTGCCGAAGAAACCGGGGATCAGATTGAGTGACAAACGGCTGACACGAGGACTCACTTAAGACTCGGGTTTCGGAAGGAGTTCTCAAACAAGTAGTCTGTCGTCTGGTTTGGCGACAGAGAAGTCATGGTTTGCGTCGATCGCGAGCACAGCTGCGGCTCCGTCTGCGTCGACACCTCTGCCGTCGCCTTCGCTGTCGTCGTCGCTGTCGTCCCCGCAGTCGTCCTGTCGTTGTTGTGATGCGAGGAACAGGTGTTTTGCTTAAGTATCTGGAGTTTAGCCAACGGGACGACAATGGCATCGGGCGTCTGCGGCCGCTTCCACACTGTCTTCGAGTCTTTCGCGCAGTAGTAATAAAATCGTTGACTATTTGTGTCCTAAAGAGACGACGCGTTAGACAACAGACACGACGACGAGAGATGACACTCACGTATAGTTCCCACCATTGGGTGAGCGCCGGATTCGTGGCGCGCGAGATGACCACTCCCTGACCCCGGGGTTCGTCCCAACGACACTCGCCGCTGAGGAAGGAGACAATCGGTGGTGAACTGGACTCAAGAGGACTGTCATGAGGACTCACGTGATGAGATTGGCGAACATCTGGACTTTGGTCTTCGGCTCCAGGATTTCGATCCATTGATTGGCGGCCGCGGAGGGCGTCGGAGGACTACTGACCGCCGCGGCCGAGGATTCGCGCGAAGAGATCCTGTTTTTCGACTTGTTTTCAGACATTTTTTGACACTTTTTGAGCGAAAAATTGCTTTTTATTTCTGTGTATTATTTATGTGTTTAGTGCGCATGCGTTGGACACAAATCGCAGTTATTTTTAACGCAAAAATAATAAACATTTTTTTTGCCGCAAACTTTCGCCTCTTTTGCCGCTCATTTGGCGCTCATTTGCGGCCGAAATCGGGCGTAAAAGCGGTCGAAACGGCGAACCCCTTCTCCGGACAGCCCTTCCCTGTCCCGCTCGCAACTAACGTTCCCCTCTGTGAGGGGGTGGGCGTCGGCCGCGCGTCACTGCGTCTGCGAACGACTCCATCCGCCGCCACTCCCTCTGCGCAGTCGCGGCAATGGCTGTCCTTTCGTTCAGTGAATTGCTGTCAAAGGGATTGTTGTTTTCACGCGAATCGCGAAAAGCGTTAGTTTTCTCAATGAATTGCGACAACAATTAGATTTTCGGCCACATTTTGGACACACTTTCGGACGGAAACGGAAACGAAAAACGCTTTCGTCTCGTGAGACGAATGAATCGCAAAAATCGCGAATTTTCGCTGAAATAATGACAAAAGTAAGTGAACTCCGAGTGAGTGGCGAACACTCGTCACGTGACCCACGCTCTCAGCGCTCGCATCCCTGTCCCCTCTCTCTGCCTACCAGTGCTCTCGCTCTGAGTGCCGCTGTGGAGAGCTGTCAGTGCGCTCCCATTGGACACACCTTTCAAACGAGAGTTTCTTTGTTTGAAAACTCATTTTCTTTCTCTTCTCTCGTCTTTTGTTCTCAACTTTTTTCTCTCATTTTTGGCCCAATTTTAACCATTTATTTACATTTTATTTACACTTTTGACACGAGTTTTACACCTTTTTTACGCCAATTCCGGCCGAATGTCCGCTTTTGGGCCCATTTTTGCCTAATTTTACACTCGTTTTGTTGAATACCTTTTGTTTTGTTATCCGATTTTTGACTCCTTTTTCTCTCTCTTCTCTCACGACTCTCCTGTCGTTCTCTTCTGTCGTTCTGTCGCTCTCTCTGTCGCTCACTCTCTCCGACACCCACTCTCTCGCACTCTCCGACACCCGCGCGAAGAGGGGAGCCGACGAAATCTCGATGGACTCGACGGCCGTTACGACAGACGTAGCCGTGAAGACGGAGACGACGCCAATGACGACGACGGGGACGACAGTGAACGGCGTCGTCGCCCAACAGACGACGGACGACGCGCTGGTCGTCGACAACAACAACACGATCACTGAAAACAATAACGAAATCGCGAAGAAAGTGAAGTACGACCAGAAGGAGGACCACGTGAACAACAACCACCACCAGAGCGCGCGGGGGGCGCCGCCCGTCGTGCCCAACCCGGCGGTGAAGTCGCGTGTGGTTCACGTCCGCAACATTCCACTCGACACCAGCGAACACGATCTCATCCAACTGTCGGGCGGTTTCGGACGCGTCACCAATTGTCTCATCCTCAGGGGTAAGTCACATGACTGACGGCCAGTTCCTGTTCCCGCTATAGCCTCCCCCTGTCCCGCCCGCAGGCAAGTCGCAGGCCTTCGTGGAGTTCGCAGACGCGCTTTCGGCGCAACAAATGGTGAACTTCTGGCTCTCGTCGACAGTGGCGGGCATTCCGTCACCGATGCAGCCCAACATCCGCGGCCGTCACGTGTTCTGCCAGCTGTCCAATCACAAGGAGCTGAAGACCAACGGCCAGCACGTGATGCACAACAACCTGCAGAACGATCACATGTCGTCGTTGGGTGTCGTCCACGGGGACGGCGCGTCGTCTCCGGCGACGAACGGGACGTCACGGGAGCCGTCGTGTGTGTTGCGAGTGATCGTCGAGAACCTGATGTACGCGGTGTCGCTCGAGATCTTGCATTCGGTGTTCTCGCGCGCGGGAAAAGTGGCCAAAATCGTGACGTTCACGAAGAACGGCTCCTTCCAGGCGCTCATCCAGTTCGCGGACGGCAGGGACGCCGTGAGCGCCAAACAGCTGCTCGACGGCCAAAACCTCTTCCACCCGAACGCCAACACTCTTCGCATAGAGTTCTCGAAACTGCAACAATTGAACGTCAAGTACAACAATGACAAGTCGCGCGACTACACGAACCCCGCGCTCCCGCACAACAACGCGCACGACGTGATGGCGGCTGTCAACCAGCAGACGCAGGACCAGCTCATGACGTCACTGCTCGGCCAACAGCAACACCCGTCACAACACCCGCAGAGCGCGCAACAGCTCTTCTCCGCGTTTCCCATCAATCAGCAGACGCTGCGCGCACTCAACCCCATCCACGCCCTGAACGCCCTCCAGAGCTCGCAGTTGGGCCAACTGGGCGCCCACCTGGGGCTCGGGGCCAACGGCATGGGCGGCGGGGGTCTGGGCGGCGCTTCAGCCGTTCTTCTCGTCTCCAATCTCAACGAAAGCGTAATTATCACTAATTTTGCGATTTTTGTCGTTTTTTTCGCTTTCCTTTCGTTTATTTGTTTTTTCTCTTCTCTTCTGTCGCTCTAAACGACGCCTAAAGACGACGACAACTGACGCTCTCTTCACTCTTTTCGGTATTTATTCCTTTGTTTTGTTTCGCAACACAACTGTCGCTCACTGTGTCTATCGCTGTGTCGTCTGTCGTGTCTGACTGTTGTCTCTCTATAGGCGTCTACGGAGACGTCATTCGCGTGAAGATCCTCTTCAACAAGAAGGACAACGCGTTGGTACAGATGGCGGAACCGGCGCAGGCGCAGTTGGCACAGACCTACCTGGACAAGGTGAAGCTGTCCGGACGCGTCATTCGCGTCACGCCTTCCAAACACCAATTGGTCCAAATGCCCAAAGAGGGCCAACACGTGAGTAGACGCGTAGACACTGTCGTCGTGCTGTCGTCCTGACCGACACCTGTCGTCGTCTCCCCCACAGGACGCCGGCCTCACCAAAGACTTCTCGCAGTCATCGCTGCACCGCTTCAAGAAGCCGGGCTCCAAGAACTTCGGCAACATCTACCCGCCCTCCGCAACCCTCCATCTCTCCAATATCCCCGCCTCCGTCCACGAGGACGACATCCGCGCCGCCTTCACGCGCGAAACCGCCGCTCCCGTCGTGGCCTTCAAGTTCTTCCCCAAAGACCGCAAGATGGCGCTCATTCAGCTCCAGTCCGTCGACGACTCCATTCACGCGCTCATCAAAATGCATAACTACCAGTGAGTAGAGCTACCGGTGCGCCCGTTCCCGCGCTATCACGACTAACCGCCCGTTCCCTCCCTTCCCCGCAGACTGTCCGAGTCGTCGCACCTGAGGGTCTCGTTCTCCAAGTCCTCCATTTAGGACCACAAACACCAAAACAACACTTAAATCATGTTTTCTTATCATTTTCTTACCGTTCGTCTCGTCGTCTGTCGCTGTCGTGTCGTCCCGACTGTCGCCTCTTCTGTCGTATCGGTCGCGACGACGACACGACTCCTCCGTCGTCTGCCTGTCGTCGAAACAAATCAAACGTTTTTTATAATTACGAAAAACAACAGAAAAAATACACAACAAATCGATCGCCAATTCGTGCCTTTTATGACAGTATTTTTGCATTTAATTATCATAACTATTATTATTAATTATTATATGAATTATTAATGAGAAAAAGACACTATTTTTTGGTCATATTTTTGTCGACTTATTTGTCTCTTATTTTTATTTTCTTTATTTTTTTCATTAAATTATTTTTCATACGTTTTCCATAAACTTATTTCCCTTTTTTTGGGTCCAATTGTCGCGCGATTCGGGTGTTTGTGTCGTCCGTTTTGGGAACTATTGGCCGACAGGTGTCGACACGTGTTCCGAAAGTTTTTGTCGCGAAAGTCGTCTTCGAAAAGAGTTTTTGTCGTTTCGATCGAAAAGTTTTATTTCATTCAAAAGACCCGTTATTTTGGAAATACTATCGAATAATAAGTGCTTTTTGTGGTCATAAAAGTGGTTATAAAATAGAGAGCGAAAAGTGTTGTCAATAGAAGGCTATCGTGTCGTCTATTCGTCGACCGCTTCGTCGTCGTCGCCGTCGTCTATCGTCTCCTCGTCGTCATCCCTGTCGTCCTCTTCGGTCCACTCCTGGACGACGTCGTGACCGCCAGATGGCGTCCCTTTGGCCGCCAAACCCACAGTCGCCGCCCGTTCGGCGCACAGACGGCACTCGACGGCAGCCGTCATGTGATCTCTGGCCGACACGCAGTCGCAGTCGAAACAGGCGTTCGTCACGTGATTGTCGGCCACTCGACGGGCGATGAGAGCGCGAGAACTGCGGGCAAAGAGATCACGTGATTAGTGTTTCGGCAGACTTTCGGCCAATCAGTGAATACTTCTTTGAATTCAAACTTTTGGTGCGAAAAACGGTTCCATTGGTCTCGAGCGCCAACACGTGACACAAGTCTCGCGACGCCGACACTGATTGGCGGAGAGCGCGGGCCGTGACGTCATCGGCGGCTCCGGATGCGGACACGAAGGCGCGCTCGGCGTCGACTCCGATCACGTGACGCGCTTTCTTTGACCGCATTTTAAACGCGTTTTCAGTGAAGACGTGAAGAAAAAGGTTTTGATTTCTGAAAGAAAAGCGTTTTTAACCTCAAAATCACTTCCATTTCCACTTCCGCTCACAAGAGATGCGTTCGCGCGCTCCCGAAGTCCAACAACGCGTCCTCTGCGCACCCGACGGCGCACTCGACGAGAATCACGTGACGACTGAGCGGTCGCTCCGGAGATGACGTCACGAAAAGGAAGTCCAGAGAATGCGAAAGATTTCGGGTTTCGAACGGAACGCGCCTTAAGTCGAGTTCGGACTCGGATTTCGGCCAAAAGCGTCGGTAAACGCCGTCTCCGATGGCGACGACTGACCGGAAGTGCGTCCGAACGCCTCTTCCGGCGAACTCGCGCTTCAAAGCGTTCGCCATTCGCCGCAAACTCGCGACCAATCGCTGACCGTCACGTGACCGCAGATCGCAGCCCAAGACGAACACGACTTCCGCTTCCGTGACGTTGGCGTCGACGCGCTTGCGCTGTCCGAACGCGTGGTCTCTCGCGCACTGAAGACATTCCTCCGGAAGTCGCGGAACAATGTCTCGCGCCACGAGAGTCGCGCCGTAATCGCAGACGTCTTTCGCCGCCGAACACAACCTCTGCTCCCATTCTATGGCGCGGATCAAGTCGTGGAACCATTTCCTGCACAAGAAGTCCTCCAAATTCGCGCCAAATTCCGCTTTTGGCGCACTTTTGGA